>JAUEKX010100640.1:0-10419 GCA_031834005.1 Dendronotus venustus
GAACAGCTTTAAGATCTCGATTATAAAAGTTTGATGTCACATAATCGTTGTTTGGTCGAACGAACGTCGCCTACTGTCAGCTGTTGATTAAAGACCATTTAATGAGTAAATTACGCTGATAACTTGTCTTACATCATGGAATGATAATATAATCGAAACTTTTTCGTGGCATGATAATTTACATGTTTGATGCAAAGATAAAAGATGATTGTAATATCTGTTATTATTAATATTATTATTATTATTATTAATATTGTTGTTGTTGTTATTATTATTGTTTTTAACAGATCAGCTTGACTTTCCTTTGACTTGTTTTCTATTTACAGTAAGGATTTAGATGTGTTGAATGTTATGAATACGATCTTCCACAGGAGGGTTAAGACCATTAATCTTATTTACAAGATAGTTATGGCATTTATTATCTGATATTAGTAACTCATGGTTCCCGCTTTTTCTTACAAATGACACGAAAACATGACGGGAATCCCGTATGGATTGCTCCACATTACCTTTTACTTTTTATCGCGTGCATGGTTTTTTTTTGAAGAAATAAATAATTCCCCTTTTTTTGTAATTATAAGCTAGTAATTAAGCCATTTAATGACAGAAAAATTATTTAGAAAGGTTTAATTGCTTTCATGTGTTACATAAACAGGGTGTAACTTTAGATAAACCACTGAACAAATTATGCAATATAATACCTACATCCATTTTTTATAAGGAACACCGTTTTGGGATATATAGAGAAAAGTTAACAATAATGTAGGTGCCAGCACATGACGTCAAAACAACGATATTAAGACGTCTTTTCATACAGCACCCTCGTCAACGCCAGTGAAGTATAGTACAGTACAGTGTGCTATTTCAACTCTTGAAGATTGGAAATAAATCAACATTGTTATCTAGGAATATATATTAAATCTAGATGCGTGGGTGTAGAATATACTCCACATTTTAGTGGTTCAAAGTTTAAAGTTTGTAAATTTTTTTAACTTTCTAACCCAGATTAAAATCAGAGAAAAATCGTTTTTGTGCTAAGCTTTAATCCTTTATTAAAGTTTAGCTACTCAAGATAATATGTAATATTTATAATTTGGTTTACGATTGATCATTGTGTTTCCTACACCTATTTAAATGTACACAACATTACTCGAGTTTTATAAACAACTTAAGATTTGGGTTAGAAGTTACTTATTTTTTTGCCAATATCTAAAGTTGCTTAATGCTTAATTTTCGTAACTTTAGAAGGGAAATAAGAAAAGCAGTCATCTAAAGTTTTATCTAAACTATTTAATCCATTTATTCCATTTGTGTGAATATATATTGATCTTGAATTGATGAATACATTAAATTATTAAGATGATTCATCAGCCAAACCTAATTGTTTACCATAAAGACCACAAGCATTCCATTTAAATAAATATCTTTTCGTAATGTAATAACATTGTTTTCGATATCGATATTGATGGTTGAAATAAAGCTGAAATTCAATATTGTACGTGCTTTAAGCGTGGTTATAATTTTGGCAAAAAAACAAAAAAACTATATATATATATATTTAGTATATTTAATAGAAGTAGAGTATTTCTCGATTTTGATTGGTTGTTCGCAGTTACAATCAAAAAGTCAAGAAAATTGTTTCTGAATATTTTGCGTGATAAAATTCTGCCAATTCACAAGAGATTTCTCATCGGGCGGCAAAATAACTGCAAAATAAAGATGTGACCTTGTCCGCTATTTTGGTCATTGGAATATGCTGCTTAGGCTTTGCGTCATGCAATTAAAATTTCCAATCATAAAAACAAAAATATTAAAAACTACTTTTCAAAGTAATGCGGTTTCCTATTTCGTAGAATGACAGTATATTAAAAAAAACATTTAAACCGTCAAAAAGCACAATACAGAGAAGGAGACTGGGAAAGAATGATGTTGAGAATTAATTATTGAGAACTTAATTAATTTTTAATTGTAGTTTGGCTCTGGCGTTTAGAAAGGATCGTCATAACTATAAAAACGAATTTAGTGCTTGTCAAATTGTTTTAGTTGCATAAGAATGTCATTGCCAATCAATCTATCAATTTTCTTAAACAGGAATTCTATACAAATTTATTTAATAAGCTCATTTTTATTAAAAATTAAATTCTTAATACATTTTCAAAAGCCTAATACAAAATCCTTAAAAGTTAAAACTGTATGTTTTCTTTAATGTTTTTTCTATTTTTTTTTAAGTATAATTTTTCTAAACATATTTTTCACAATTATTCATAAGAAAACTTAAGGGTTAAGCCCATTCCCAAAAATGTGTGGGAATATGGGAAATTTTCTTGATTTAATCCTTCGTAATATTTAATTACGAACTCTTAAAGTCTGTATATTTAGTAAAGCTTTTAATTATTCCACAATTTTAGTGTTGTAAATGAAAGTATTGTTGTCGCTTTGTGGTTGTTAGCTTTAGGTCCTGCAATAATTGAGCATTGAACATGATAGCTGATCTTTTCTTCAATTGGTTCGTCCATATCTTCTTTTTGATGTTGAAATAATAATAATATCAGACAATAAATGATAGTGTTATGAAGACTAAAGAGTTCATTATATGGGATATGGTATACAAAATAAAATTTTTTTATCAATGACTTTGTCGCGAGTTAACCACTATATTTGTTTTGTTTTGGTTGATCATCTGAACCAATTAATAGTTAGAGCGCGTACATTGTTTTGTTTTCATTAACAACAGGTATTGCAAAACAGATTTTAAGAAAACATGCGAACATTTTAAGAAAACGTACCAAGATTAAAAGTGTCAACAAATTTTAAGAAAAAATGCCAAATATTTAAGAAAACATGTCAGCATTTGAAAAATACATGTCAAAATTTAAAAAGAAATTGTCAACATTTTTAGAAAACATAACAAATTATAAAGAAAACTTATCAAGATTATAAAAAAGTGTCAACAAATTAAACAAAAATATCATAAAGCTGTTAGTATTCTAAGAAAACATTTTTATGAAAAAGCATTTTTCCGGTACACGACACAAAGATAATGCTTTTATGACATCCTATCAACGTCTTCGAGTCATGCAGGAATGAGATAAAACTTCAGTTATTGCTTACAAAACAAACACGTTCTTATTATCTTCCGATACAACATTCAACTTGCATATCAATTCACATCATCTTAAGTTTATTTTGTAGTTTCTAAAACAAACTGTAACTCAGTCAGTGTAAATTGCATACGGCCAAAATTTACAACCGATTAAAGCAGAAAATGAAAAAGATAATTACTGGAGATCAGGTTGTGGTCGTCTTTATGAAATCTTTCCGGTTACAGAAATCAACGTGTAGGTATTGCAAACTAGATTGATAATCTGGGGATAGTTGATGAATGTTAAATAATAGTTAAGAATTCAATTTATACACCCATCACCGGAATAGATGTGAAATCTCACTTTCAGGTTCTTTATTTATTATGGTGTTGTCTTTATAGGATTAAGTATTCATCCCCTCAAGAAATCTTATATCAAATTAATTTTCAAAACTTCAAATTAGACATAAATTATGTTCATCCCTTTATTCAGAAAACGTATCACTCTGAAAAGATATAACATCAAAATAAATCATCAAAGTTAAATGAGCAAAGGTGTAAATATTTTAAGAAAAATTTTAAGGAAAAGCATTTTTTACAGTACACTACACGAAGATAATGTTTTAATGACATCGTATCAACGTCCTCGAGTCAGGTAAGAGTGAAATGGAAATTAATTTATCGCTTAGAAAACTGCTTAGAAAACAACGAGGAAATCCATTTGAACTTTCTTTGTTACCTCGATATCAATTCACATCATCTTAAAATAGTCTATTTTATAGTTCAAACAAACAAACAAACAAACAAACAAACTATGATTCACTCAGTCAGATCAAACTTCTCATTGTGTTAGACCAAATTTTACAACTGATTAAAGGAGATAATTAAAAAAATAATTGAATAGATAATTGCTGGTGATCAGGGTGTGGTCCTCTTTATGGATTATTTTCCTGTTATAATAATCAACATGTAGGTGTTCCAAACTAGATTGATAATCTAGGGATAGTTGATGATGATAAATAATAGTTAAGAATTCAATTCATACACCCTTCACAGCAATATATGGAGTAATCTCACTTTCAGGTTCTTTATTTGTTATGGTGTTGTCTTTACAGGACTAAGTACTCATCCCCTCAAGAAATTTTCATCGCTTTTGTCCGACGAAATATCAAGTTCATTTTCAAAACTTCAAATTAGATTATGTTGATCCCTTTTTATGTATGATAAATGTCAATGTTAATAATAATAATTAATAATATTCAAAAATAAATAAATAAATGAAATATAGTAATTAAAAGTCAGTCGGTATTTGCCTAGAAGACTGTTTTGTTCATATGAAAAAAACGAGCATAATATCAAGTGAGTTATGCAACTTCTAAATTACACGTGTATATATTTTTTTTTCCGATTACTAAAAAACGTGTGTGCCTATAATAATCTTCTTGACTGTGCCAAAAAAACAATATCAGATTTAAACAAGAAATAATAGTGTTATGAAGGCTAAAGAGTTTATTATTTGAGACATGATATATAAAATTTAAAATTTAGTTCAATGACTTCATCACTTCGTGGCGAGTGAACTACCATATTTGTTTTGTTTTGGTGGATCATCTGAACTTGAACCGACCTAATAGTTACAACACATGCATAAATCAACATTTAAAGAAAATGTGTCAAGATTTTAATAAAAAGAGTTTGCCCTTTCTCAGGTTCTGTACCCATTAGCATACAACGTCAAAGTAACGTCTTTATGACGTCGTTTCAACGTCCTTCAGTACTGGAATGAAATAAAAATGAAACCTTTGCTTATAAAACAAACGTATTCTTACTCTTTTCCAAGGTGGAATTCATTTTAACTTTTTTTTCCGTTACAACAACAAAACTTTGATATCAATTCACATCATCTTTAGCCGATTACGCGATTCAAGTCACTCAGGTCTGTAAAGATCTTTGACAACTAGCTAGATATAGTAATATAGTTACATGGTAATAAAAAATCGGCAGACTTATGTCCAGAAGACTACTTCTCATGTAAACAAACATGAACCAAAAACGTGACTTTTAATTTTCACGTGTAGGCGGAAAGTTATGACTAGTGATTAAAATAGATAGTAATAGACATAGATTAGGCCAGGGTGTGGCCTATTGAAGGGAATGAGCTATACGAGTTATTTTTTCCGGTTCCAAATTCAACGTGTGCGTTGTTTACTTTATTTAGTTCATTTCCCTTTACATATTCGTCTGTATCTCCTTCGCATCCAATTAGTGTGGTTTGTTTAATACGATCAATCAATATTACACTATCTTATATGCCTTATTCATACAACCTTTTATTCTTATTTCTATATATAAAGCTTTTTGTTTGTAGATGGAGTGCAAAGGATTCTGGCATCAAAAACATCCGACGAGATGGATTTCATATGTGTTATTGCTGTCCTGGAAAATCAAACGTTTACAAGAACAAATCATTCTGTAAAATACTATTTGCTCTTGTAAGATTGTGCGTCATTTTCTTCTCCTGGAAAGTTCGATGTGTTCTTGTATATTAGGAATATTTTCAAACATGAATCCTCCTGGGTTTGGATCTATTCTCGGGTAAACTGGAAATTATTTTTTATTTTCTTTAAGAATCTTGCAAAAAAATATTGCGTTACTGTTGATCTCTATGGACATTTTTGTGTTCTTGGAGAAATTCTGCCAGAAAGTCCTACCTTTTGGATATTTACATGCGTTCTTTTTTACAATTCTAGCATCCTGTGAAATTTGTATCTATTTTATAAAATCAAGTAACAATTTTGCTCCTTGAGAAAAAGAACATATATTTAAACAAAAATAACTCGTAGACTGCTTCTGTGACATTGAAGGGTTCCTGGCAAAAAATGATTAGTTCTCAGATTTCAAAAATACAAACAAAATCAGAAAACCAATTTAGATAAGCTTCAGAAGATGGCATTAAAAGCAGACATAGATTATGCTATCTTCACAGCATCGTATTCAGCTAGAAATGAGATCAAAGCCTGGTTCGAGCTCGTTTTTGATTTACTCAAGAAAGACTCTATATAACGATTGCTTTCTAGGTATATTTTTATCCGAAAACAAGATGTCAAGCTATGAAATTTTCTGCTACTAGGAAGTCTTGCTATTAGTTGGTTCGTAGAATGAACTTTTAGAAGTTTTAGGTTTTATTTTTATGTCAGGATATAAATGACCCGATGGAGACTGACATAGATAAAATTATTATTTTCTTTGTTGTTGACAGGAAGATACTCCTTTTCACTTAATTAAGTTTTGACAATTACTAAAACGGAAAGACGTCTTTTTACACATTTATTTTACATTTATATTGAGAGAGTGATAATGGTTGGCACGATACAAAATTCTCAAAACCACTTCAGTTGGGATAAGGAGTATTGTAGTTGTAAATCTTTTTATTTTTACCAGATTTCATATTTTTCATATTGCTACTTTTTAACAATTTCACTAACTTGTTGTTGTCACGTGGCTATTGCAAATTAGTTATGTTCCTTTTAACCAACTTGTAATAAGATTTTAAAAATTAAGCACATGTGCTACGAAAACCATATCTTAAAGTATTATGCGGGATAAACTTTATTCCCTATTCTATTCACCCGAATAGACGTCCCTCCCGGTTTATTATTCCAAGAATAAAAATACGACCCCGCCCCCCCCTCCCCCCCCCCCCCTCTTTATTCCAACCCCCTGCTTATTACAATTTAAGTAATTTTCCAGTTGTTATAATAATTATATTATATATTATATTTATTATTGTTTGTGTACATGGTTTCAAAATTAGTCTACGACCTTATTTTGAAACCATTGAATTAAAAATCTTTCTAATATTACTTATTATTAGTTTTCAACATAAAGTGAAAGTTCACACTGACTTTGTACATTCAATTCTTATAATTTGGGTACGAAAACGGCAGAACAATGGGCAAAATATCCCTCAGTTTTATTTAGATTTACCCTTCAGTATTGGATAATCTTATGTCTTGTACTATATTGATAATTATAAAAGTTTAGCTCATATGTTTTAGATCAGTATTTTAAAACCTTCTAAGCCAAGACTCGAACTCATAACGAAAAGGTTTAGGTTAAAATAGCAAAAATTATTTACCAGCAACAACAAAGAGTTAGACAAGTTTTTCTTTCTTTCAATCAAAATTAAGAACACCTCAGCAATAACACACACTTACTGAAGAAAAGATATTCAGATCAAGTGTTTTCTAGGTCGGTACGCTGTGCTCTGAAGGCTAACCGGAAAAAGGATTTGAATATTTTTTTTTCTATATTTTCCCCATAATAACAGCAAAATGTTGTTATATTTGTTTTAAAAATCCAAATAACATATCCCAAACAACAAAATTAACAACAATCTGTAAACATTCTGAAATATTCAAACACTGTCGCCGCAACAAAAACAAAACAACACTTCAAGACGGTAATTACAATGAAAGAATAAAACTTTCGAACGCGCTGATAGAATAAAGAAAAAAGGAGTGCGATAGCAATAAAAATTTTATGACAGTGAAGTACAGTAAACTCCTGGTTATTCGAACCTCCAAGAAAGATAAAAAATATAGTTCGAATAACCGGGAGTACGAATAACTGAAAGTCTGCTTTAAAGAAGTCTATTTCAAGTAAATAATCAGTTTTCATAGGACAATAAAACAGGGCAGGACAGAAACTATCAAATAAAAATGATCCTATCCATAAGCATAATTTGCTCATTAAAGAAGTGACCTTATTCTGAGAAATTTTGACACAAGCAGAAAATATTTAAATTCGTATTTTCGGAAATCTGGGATAGTTTCTTTTAATTAAAGTTCATTGAAGGTCTAACATAGATGAGAGTAATAGAGAAAGCCACGTCAAAGAAGGTCCACTTTCAAAACTAATTCGCCGGCCCTGTTTAGTACATCCATAACAAATAAACAAGCCGGACATCATTTTATTTCCTTTTCCTTTTCATATAAACACTATTTCCTTCATAAAAATAATAATATCACTTCTAAGCAAATTTTCGTGTCTGAATTATAAAAAAACGAACGTAAAATTGTGATAGAGAACAGGAGACGGGGAGACACATATACCGACATTACATAATAGAATGGTAAACCTAGTCTATTGATAAACAAACTAGTTTCCGTATGGAAGAACTTTAAGGCAGGAATGATGATAAAAATAAATTCAAAAGATATTTAAATAATTACATCTCATTGAACAGGTCTTGTTCTGTATTTCCGGGATGGTTTCCTTTATATCAGTCTCAGCTATACTAATTTATAGTTAAATAAATATTTACAAAGCAGTTGAGGAGTACAAACTAAACAATTTTTTCGCTCCCAGGAATCTTGGATGTATCATGCACAAGATTCTAAAGAAGCAAGCAGAAGTGATCCTGATATGTGTTCTTCGAATTACTTATTTAGACTGGCTAGAAAGATATCGTGTCTGATTAGAACTTGCAAAGATATCGTGTCTGACTAGAAGTTGCAAGGATAAATTGCAGAGCAAAGGATCTATGTTACATATGTTACATAACTCGTGTAATTGATAAAAATTTGCGATTTGGAATCTTTAATAGATGGAAATGTAAGCTATTGTATCATTTGAAAATTGAAATGTTTTCTGACAATGCGGCATCATAAAAGTATTTTTAGTAGACCAAGATGGCAATCGTAAAATAAATTACTTTTTTAATTCGAATAAAAGAGACGTAGCCTGTTTTTGATCATATTGTGTATTTTCTCCTTGATTGTACAATATGCCTTATATTAGACAATCCTGTATACAACCGGTTCTCTAGAGAAAGAAAATTTATAATTAAATCAGTTTATTGTACCATCTAATTATTTCTCAATTCAAATCACATGGGGGAGATCTACCAAACCAATCAGAATCCGAATTATAGTTGTGGTTAATTATTAAAGAATGTGGAGAAAGTTTGCAATAAATAGAGAAATCGTTCTCTCGCGATTATCTCATTCTGGATGTGTTTGATACCATGTGCAGTCGCAAAAAGGCTGGCTGATCTGAAAGCTAAACACACTATGGTCATTTAATTTGAACTAAAGATGGCATTTCTCTTCTTGTTGTTGTTAGTCCATCTACACAAGCCTGTCTTGCGACAAATAGAACAGGTCATGGCTCAATTCAATCTTCAAAACAAGTAATCATAGCCGGCATATAAATTAGAACGACGTCGTTACAACTTTGTTATTACGCTTTAACGTCAACAACGTCCAAATGACGTCGTTCTAACGTCGTGTGCCGGCTGAGATTTGATTAGCTTAAATTTTCTTGGCTACTTGGTTGAAAAATTATGGAAGTTGCAAAGTTTTTAAAAAAAAATTTTTTTTATTGAGTTTGGAATATAAAGATTAGAAAAAAAGTAGTATATGATGGTCAGAGGCGGATGATCCAGAGTGTGTCAAACATCTCTGGGGAAGAGTATTAAAGTAGTTTTCCTTGGAAAAAAAACCTTAAGATAATTAGTTTCTAGCTCTCCTCCACAGATGTTAGACGCACTCTAGATCCACCTCTGATAATAATGCTCTTTTAAATGTGGTTGTTATTTTGTTGGGGGCTGGCCAAGAGGATTTAGGTTGTATATATATATGCTAAATGAAAATTGTTTATGAGTTGATGAGCAACCCAGTTTGTTTTTTCCCTACACGTGCTTTTCATGTTGTTGATAAAATTGTATTTAATTGACCAACTCAATTAAACATAATTTGATTCTAATTTGCATTGATACGATGTATGTTTGTTTATAAAGAGAAGCACGCACGCTACGAGAGTTTCAAGGGAACAAGGGAAAAAAACGAAATTTTTGTAACTTGTACAGTACAGTATTTTTGTATGCTTGTGGAAAGAAGAATTCACAAAAAAAAAACATTTTAAATGCAGACACACAATGTATACTCTCGTTAAGGGAGACTCTCAAAGGACCGGAAAAAATTGGTCCCACGTTTTGGTGATTTAATATTACTTTGAAATGTTTTTAAAGAATTTCGCTACAATTAAATTTGAAAAATGTATACCGTGAAAATACCTTTTTTTTTTTCTTTTCTTTTTTTTTTAAAAGATGCATTGTTTACAAATGTATTTAATAAAAGAGTTTTCGTGAATAAAATTTAATTGCATAGTGCCAAAAACACCACCCTCTCAGATAATTGTGATTGCAGGATAATAGGAAAGATTATAGACACGAACTTTTGTTTGGACAACATTTAACGATAGTCGTTGATAACCTCTGATACACGATGTATTTTATAAGCAACTTAGGATTTTGGTTAGATCTCAAGTTGCTT
>JAUEKX010100862.1:2270-12387 GCA_031834005.1 Dendronotus venustus
GTGGTCTTATAGATTCTCACAATTCATTAGCAATCGGAATGTGATCATTTCTTTTTAACCTCTGTTTCTTACTTTCTAATATTCAGATTACAAGTGGAGAGAGAGGAGGAAATAAAGAGAAAGTTGGAGCCAGAGGTTCCAGAGATAAAAAAGGCTACGGGATGGAAACCTCCGGAATTTGGCAAGCTGGTTGGAGCACCAGTTCCTGGGACTCCGGTGCCTGGGATAGAGGTTAGGGGTCATAGAAGTAATACCTGTAGATTTGCCAATCATCATAGTTGAATTTAGACAATGTTAATTGACACTCACAAGGGAAAGGGAGAGAAAAAAGAAGAATGGCTGCTTCTGTGAGAATGATATCTTTTGAAGGGCAAGATAAGAATATTTCACAAAATAGAAAAAAAAGCATTGTGATGTGGAATTTCGTAAAATAATTTTTAATCTCCGTTTCCAATAGAAAAAAAAGAAGGCTTTGAATTTGAATCAAGTACAGATGAGGAGAAATCATACACTCCGGAACAATTATAGAGAACCTGCTTATAACTAGCAATATTCATGATAAAGAATTCGATTGGTATTGCTATATCAGTACCATTAATCATTCCAGAGTGTATCAAGCCTGCAAATCTTCAGCCAATTGGATGATTTCAGACATTTTTACTATCCACATGGACTGAAATGCCATTATTAGTGTTTGAAGTTTGTTTCCACATGCTATTTTCATTGGGATATGAAATGTTTCAGACTAATTTTTTTATTTGCCATTTACACCCTTGGCGTATATTAACCCGAAGTTTATAAAACATTCCATTCCAATTTACATCTCTGCATTTTTTCTTTTATTATTATCAGGACTGGGTAGTTGGCAAATATGGAAGAGTTCTGCCTATTCTTAATGTCAAGAAGTCATACAAAACAAAGGTAAGTGTTTGTCTTTATCATTATTACCACCACCATCAACAGCTACATCATAGTCTGCATGTATTTATACAGCTGTATGTTTCAGATTTGTTCTTTTTTGTTCTTTTTCAAATTTTTGATTATTTCCATCAACAAGTGATTGTGACAATTTTTCATGAATTCTCAGCATGACCTGTATTCAATAAACTTGACTCTAGCGCTAATGGAATATAAAGAATTATTATATTATTGTGTGTTATTTTTTTTCTGTTTTTAAATCGCTTTGCGTTCTTTTCCACAGGCAATCAAGCACGACCCATCTAAATACTGCCACGCCGCCAAGGTGTTCAAGGACACAGATGATAACAATACTTCCTCCACACACTGCGACACGCTGACTTGGTGTGTTGACACACCGGACAGCGAAATCACCAAGAAAAGGAAAGGGGAATTCCCTCCCTCTCAGTCATCCAAAAAACCCAAACCTTTTCCTGCCCACCTTTTGTCCAAATCAGAGCCCTTTCCCAGCAAGCACCAGCAAAATGGTAAAGCCAACGGTAGCAAAACAAACAACCGCAACGGCGATCTTGAAATTGTGAAAGTAGGTCAGCAATTGGCTGACAAGCAAAAAGTGCGGAGTAAATTTGACAGTGATTATGAAGACAGTGACTCGGAAGAAAATGCGGGATGGGTCAACGGTAAAGTGAATTCTGTGGACATGTCTTCGTCTGCCAAGAAAGCGTTAGAAACCAAGACAGACAGTTCATCTAAACAGACTCCAAAATCTACCAAGAAAACAGACCAGAATAAGGCAGACATTTCTTTGAAAGCATCTCCTACGAATTCACAAACAAAGACTCCATTAGAGAACGGCAGCAGTAGTAAAGTAGACAAACTTAGTAAAGACAGGTTGAAATCTTCAGCAAAGACGAACAGTGAATCTAGCAAACTGTCACAAAAAACATCATCTCCTCAGAAGAAGGAAAAAACGAGAAAAGAGGAAGATGAGGATGATGAAGAGGAAGATGATGATAGTGATGATGAAGAGGAAGAAAGTGATGATGAAGAAGAAGAAGATGATAGTGATGATGAAGAGGAAGAAGAAGATGATGATAGTGATGATGAAGATGAGGAGGTGAGTGAGGAAGAAGAGGAAAAGGTTCTAAAGAATACTGCAAAGGGGAAGAGCAAAATTCCGGCATTCAAAGGGATTGGGTCATTGATAACGAAACCTCCAAGTGAAAAGTTGGATAAATCTTCTCTAAAAACAAAGTCTAGTGTCAGTAATTCTGAGTCAAGTAAGGGTGGAGGCAAAAAGAATTCTAAAAAAGTTACTCAAAATAAGGATGATGATGATGAAGAAGAAGAAAGTGATGCTGATGATGAGAGTAGTGATGCCGATGAGGAGGAAAGTAGTGCAGGGGATGATGAGAATAGTGATGAAGAGGAAAAGGCAGGTACAGATGATGATGATGACAGTAGTGATGAAGAGGAAGAGGCTAGTACTACAGATGATGATAGTGAGGAGGAAAATGGTAAAGATGAAGCTAAGTCAGGGACAAAAGCAAAGTCGAAGTCGTCAATAAATACTCCTGCTTCTAAAACATCATCGTCTGACTCAAAGCTAACCAAATCGCCGGTCAAAGAAGCTAAATCATCAACAAAAAAATCTCGCCTTGTTAACGCAGACATGTCAGAGTTTGTAGCGGAAGCTTCTGACTCGTCTGATGACAATAGCGATTCCTACGACAGCGATCTCGACAGCAGCAACTTTGAACTGGTCGCTAAAAAACTAGCACAGAAGGCTGCCAGGGACAAGGGAATGACGATGGACACGGATCAGCACTCGGCAGACACTCCCATTCGGGAGAGTGGTAGTAATAAAAGGAAAATGATAGACTCAACCGTTAGTGATCAAAGTAAAAAGAAGCAGAAAGAGGCTAAGTTAGATAAGGGAAATAAAGATGGCGAGACGAATTCAACGGCTCTTCAGAATCGACTTTTGACATTGTCTGGCAAACCAGAAGCGAAGGAAGATGCAAATGACTCACCACAACCAGCAAACTGTGTAAGTAGTCGTGTTGTTGTGTTGATAACAAAATGTCTAGTATAGTCTAAGCAAATCCATAATTAAGTTCATAGTGCCTGGCTGAGCTATCTGAGTTTACATAGTGTGAAGTGGACAAGTGATGATTGTCACTTAACACACAAAAAAAACCTCTCGTTTGTGACAGAGTATTATTATATAGGGGTGTCAATCTGTCAGATTTTCTCTGATTACTATTTTTATTACTGTCCAAGTAGACTGGAAAGGTCATTGCTTTCTGCTTCTACATTACTATATGTTTCAGATGATTTATTCTATTTGCCATTTATACCCCATACTAGACTAAACAAGAATTGGCAAATGCTAAACGTCTAAAGGCCGTCCAAGAACAGGAAAAGCTCAGACAGAGGAAGAAAGACTGGATGAGGACGGCTCTCAAGAATGTGGTAAATAGAAATAAGAATTACGTATATTGTTATTCTTTCGACGTGCAAGTGTACTTTATAGGGGGTGTAATTCTTTCAGATTGTCTCTGATTTCTGACTCCTTTATTTTACTTTCCAAAGTGGATTGAAAAAGACATTACTGGTAGTTTTTGATTTCACATTATTTTCATTATCATGTAACAGATTAGTTCTTGAATTACCACTCAAACCCATGAATTTAGTAAATTTTAGTTGTTGTTTTGTTGCGTAACTGTTATCTTTACTTTACCATAGACTCATTCTAAGAAAACAAATTTTGATATTTAAATTAAAAGATAGAAATATAACTTATGATAAAAATAAATCATCATGTATTTTCTACATTGTTCTGCATTTTTATTATGATCCCTCTAATTTCCTTCACAGGATACTGCATCCTCAAAAAGAATTGTGTTCAGTAGTAGCGAAGACGACGATGATGATATTGCTGCTAAGCACACCAGCAGCAACACCAAAAAGGAAGAGATAAAGAAAAAATCACAAGCTGCGGAAAAGATTAAATTGATTGAGGAAGAAGAAAAGGTTTGTTTTGTATGTGGAATGTGTTCATGTACTTATTTAGAATGTGTGTTTTTGTAATTGTTGTTGTACGGGATGTAAATTTGTATGTTATTTTAGGTATTGATATGTTTGTTGATTATGATAATATGATGTCGATATAATGAATGACATTTATAAAGCGCATTCCCACATAGGTGCTCAATGCGCTGTACAGTGAGTGGGTAATAAGAATGACATGACAATATTATGTAAAATCTCAGGGGATAAGAAACGAGACGGTAATGTGTACCAAAATCATGAAATAGTGGCAGAAGTATAGTATAAATCAATTTTTTTGTATTTTAACTTACTTATTGAAATCTTCTTTCCCTATTCTCACTCAGAAGTCCACGAAGGATTTACTCGGAGGTAGCTCTGATGAAGAATCTGACGATGAGGAAGAAATCCAGGAAATGTTCAAATCCAAACCACAGTTTGAAGGCAAGAAAGGAGAAAAGGTACGTCTTCCCTCTCCCTCCTTTTCCCTCCTATCCATTTGTCTCCCTGTTTCTTTTCCTCCATCTGTATAAAATAGAGTTTCCATCTATTTGTAACCTAGACTAATATGTTGAAACGAGTGTTAAGATTAAAACGTTAAAACTCCAAGCTCCTTTCAAATAGTATAGCCATTATTTACTTCTGTTGTATTTCTGTGTAACAGAAATTTCTCGTTTCTGTGCTATAATGATTTCCCCATCTGGGCCTCTTCATTTAAAAAATTTGTATTACTTTTTCTAACACTCTGTGACCTAAAAGGTTAGACTAATGTACTCTCCTACTCCTTAATCAAGGAGACAAACAGTCTGTATAACCGTTCCTTGTGTCTCTTTCAACAGCTGATGAAAATGCAAAAGAAATTTGGGGATTCCCGATTCAAGCTAGATGAAAAGTTCTTAGACTCGGATGATGATAGTGATGACGATGATGAGGATATTGATATGGATATAGAAAGTGAGTAATGACTGCACTTAGCTTATTCTAATCAAATTTTTCTGTCACGAGGACGACTGACACCACTGAACAAATCAACAACCAGCCAATTTTCGCTATTCCAATATGATTTATTTCGAAATGGAACCTGTAGTACCACTATGTAATGTAAAATAAAACACATGCTGGAAGCTTTATAAGAGTGAGAGTAGTAAATAAATAATAGGAGGGGCATAGGAATACGATATTTTAGGACATATTATATCACATGCACAATCGTTATAATTTTCTTGTGTTTCGATTGGGTTTGCATCAACCACTCTTTTAGGCTAGTTCTCACAATGTCAATTGATATAATGCTTGCCCTAAAGCTTTCTGACCTTGATACACTAATTCAGGGGTTTTTAGATTTGTAAAACTTACCCAAGTGGACTGCACAGTTATTAGTAGTTTTTGTTTCCACATAACTATTTTAAAGGGGATGTGAAATGTTTCAGATTATTTGTTGATTTGCCAATTTTATTTACACCCCTGTCTCCTTGTTTGTACATCAACAGAGCCTGTGACGGCAGATACTATTATTGACCAAGAGACGTCGCTAGCGGAGGAGAAGAAGAGAAACCTGGCAGTGCTGGAGTCAGTGGTGGGCAAGAACAAGGTGGATCGGCTGACGGCTAAGCTCAAACGGGACAACATCAAGATTGTGTACGCTCTCGTTTTTTTTCTTTCTTGTTTGTTCCACATCTACCCCACTTGACAATAATAATTGTTTTATACATTACAGCACAGGGTTGTAAATCTTTAAAAAAAGAAATTTCTTCTGATTTCATCTTTTTTTAATGATCAAGAAGAAGAAGAAGACTCTTTTAAAGACTATTCAACTGGATTGAAAATCCATTACCGTTAGTTTTTTATTTCCACATTGCTATTTTCATTGGGATATGAAATTAGTGAAATGTTTCAGAATATTTTTTTATTTGCCACTAAGGTACTTCACAACAGTCTTTCCCCTTCTGATAAGTCCTCCCCTGTCTCTTATTCATTGAAATTGTTGTGTGTCTGCTCAACGTAAATTCATTCATTCACTGACCAGTGTGTTATATATAAAAGCTATTCATTATTCATTATTATATTCAACTAGGTATTTATTGTTTTCTCATTGTGTTTTTGACTCGTGTCTTCACCTATGGTGATTTATTTTTCATCTCTCTTCTCCTTTGTTTTCTATCAGCGATATGAATCTAGTTCGCTTCGACCCTACCAAGATTAAAAAGTCACAGCCGGTCGTAGAAGAACCCAAACAGACTGGAAGTAAACCAGAGGTTGAAGAAGAAGAAGACAAGACACAGTCAGCAGACAGGTTGGTGGCAAAAATGATTTTCTTTCTTATTTTCTTCCCCAGGCTTCGTCTTTCGGCGTTGCTTATCATCTATACTTCCAGCTCATGGAATCGCTGTGCATATCTTGAATATTTCTTAATACTCCAGTGTTCATTTGTGTGTTTTAATCCTATTGCACAGATCAACAAATGGTTTCCTAGCTCAATTAAGGATAAATATAAAGGAATGCTTCTGAGAAATCTTAGTCTCTAGGTCCTGTATCCTATAGCTTTTACTGAAACGATATTCTTCTACCTTTTCTTTTATTCCAGTCTGGTTCCTACAACGGAGGTCAAAAAGTCAAAGGTCACCTTGAGCGATTCCTTGGTCGATCTTATGCGGACGAAGAAGGAAGGGGGGGTTGGAAAAGGAGAGGAGAAGGGAGGAGCGGGGGATGCTTCGTTCTCCTTGATGGACATGTTTGGTGGAGAGAAGGAAGATGGGGAGGAGGACATGGAAATGAATCAAGGTGGGTTTTAAAAAAATATTTTGATTTTGTCAGTGACCTTGTGGTTAGAATGTCTTGAAATCTAAGCTGCTTTAAGATGTGGTGATAGGGAAGTAAGACTCTTTACACGATTTTTCACATTCTGCACCCAAGTTGTGTAGAAATTGGTGCCTCTGTGAATTACATCTATTATTCAGAGAGATGTAGTCTGCGATCAATAGACTAGCCACGTACCCAGAGAATTTCAATCCTCATCAATATTACTAAACATTATGGAAACGGGGAGGGGCATGGACATTAAGGCTCCAAAAAACTTCTATGCTAAGCTATCTTAAGCAAAATTTTGGTTGTGATGTCTGGTCTTAAATCTAGGGGTTTCTCGCAATAATTTCTCTAATGTTTTTCAATAGGTACTGTTGATTCGTCTATTTTTGGCTTTTAGTATCATCATTTTATTCTTATCCTCTTTTGAGGTGGGAGTTGGTTCTTATCTTTTAAATTAAACTAAGAATTATCATTACTTCCCTAGCACTGAACAAATATTTTGATATTCATTGATTATCATTGAAATAAGTGAAAATTGAATGTATCATAATTGAAATTACAAGAATTTCTTCATGTAATACACAGATTGGCAGCAAACATCACAGAAGACTTTGTCAAGCCTTCTGATCTCCAAACCCACTGACAAACTCACAAGCAAAACACCCAAGTCCAAAGGAGTAGACAAAATAGGTTAGTATTATATCATCTCTCTCCCTTTATTTTCAGTACGGTACACAAATCGTAAAGTAAAGCAAGATCCTTTTAAGTGTAAGCAAGGGCATAAGATTAAGCAGTGTTCTATCATACTGTTTCAAGAGGATGAGGAAGACTTTAGCTGATTATTTTTTAGTCCAATCGTTTCTTGTTGATTTAATTTTCTTTTTCTGGACATTGATTTTTGGACAGCAGAAAACAAAACATCAAAATGTGTACATATCGGACTACTTTTCATTTCTCTTTTTTTCCAACAGAGAACGAAGAAGAAAAAGAGAAGAAATTGGTGAAGACAAATCCCAAATCGTTCATGAACCTCCGAGAAGAGGATGATGATGATGACGATGACAGTACTGATGAGGAGGAGAATATGGAAGACAAGGATGACAAAAAGGGTGACAGTTCAAGGGTAGAATGGTAACTGATTTTACTTGTTGATTACTTAAAGTACTGGTAGTTCGTAGACACTTCTGATCTAATTGCTCCTGAGTACATTACTACTTATTCTTATTCGTAAAACCAGGATTTAGTCAAGTGTGTGAAAGTGTGTCAGTGATGAGTGTGTGTGTGTCGGTGCAGAATTATGTGTACCGGTATGTGCATTCATGCATGTGTTGTAGAGTTGTATACATACCTCGAAATAAATTGTTGCCTTGTTTCTTGTCAGAGTTTTTAACATCAACTTTTCTTTTTCATTTTTGCAGCAGTGTCAGTGAGAGGATCCCAATTGACTTAGTGAAAGAGCAGGCAAAGATTTTGAGAGGTAGGTGTTTTCTTGTACCGTTTTGTGTATTGCATATCGAATTATCTTTGATATCATTCATTTATCAACATTATGTACCGTGGTTTCAAAAAGCTTGATATGAATGAAATAAACAATAAAAGATGGTTATTTATTTAGCGTTCATCCATGATCTTCACCATGCTCTAACACTTTACAATGTCCAATTTATTCACTGGACAGGCCATAGCAAACCAATTATTCCTTCGTAACTCCCTGAGGAGAATTCAGTGCAAACAGCTGTTAAAAGCGTCACTAAGAGTGTCAACATTAGCATTCTAACAAGATCTGTCAATCCCTGTCTATATTCAGGTACTCATTCACACCTAAGTCGTAAATGTGGATCAAGTGCCTTACCGAAGGACACACACAGGTCAGCTCTTGTTTCAGTCTTGACGATTCAAGACTTCATCTATACAGTCACCCTTATAAGATAAGATATTGATATAAGATCTTTAGTGAATTGTACCATTCTTCCAACTAACCATTGACCCCGTTCATCTGTCTGTCCAGATGCCGGTAAAGTCGACATCCGGTTCACCAAGGAGGAATGGCTGGGCAGGTTCAGTGATATCAGACACGACTTGTTACAAGTGAGTACCACAGCAGAGCTGTACATTTTTCACATTTTATCTGATTTCTGACTTTTGATTATCCAAGTGGACATAATTTCTTGAAATAATTTTTCATGGACAATTTTCGGACAATTTTGTGTCGGGTCATTTACAGGTCTGATCTATCTATCTACCTATTCATTTATTCATTCATTCATTCCTTACTTCAATGATCCTGTTGTACTAATATACTTGCCTTTGTCCTCCCCTCCTCCTCCCCAGCTGTGCAAGAAGAGGTACAAGGATGCCAAGAGGAGGAAGAAGATTGAGGACGAGCACAAGAGGAAGAAGGCGGTGTTGTCCAAGGCTGGCAAGGGGCAGCAATGGTGGAGGAAGAAATGAGGAAATGAAGAAATGAAGAAATACAACAAATTAAACAAATAAACAAACAAACAAACAAAGCATGTTATTGTTAATTGTAACACCAGCCTGGTTTTCATTTGTTGTTGTACTACCTATTATAATCTGTGGTTGTTGTAAAAAAGGATATTATTAGTAGTAGTATTAGGTATCTTGGTGGTTAGATTTGCTTTTTTTTGTTGTTGTTGTTTTGGGGCATAGAAAAAGGTTGAAAATACTATCACTATCATTCTTCATGAGGACGTTTTGGCTACCTAATTCTATTTTTATAAACTTACCAATTTCGCCACATTTTGGAGGTCCTGTGAACAAGTTGTGCATGTTAAAGAACCCTTGGCAGTTGGTAAATCGAAAAGAGAAGGCTGTGGGTAAAATTTCTACCTGTATCTTATCTAGAGTGTTATTTGTAGTTTTGACGAGAGGTAGCATTATTACTCATTGCACTCAACCTTGATAATAATGATAGCTCCATAAGCATTGCTCATTTGTAAGATACTCTGGAGAAACTCAATACAGAATGTAAAATAACAATACAAATCAAGTCCGGAATAACCTGCGCTTCAGTCGCAGAGCAGCGCCACAATATACAGTAGAATTACCTTAAACCGAAAAATACCATGAACCGAAAAGAAATTGATGAATTGTACAAGTTTCTTTTTTGTCTTTGTATCGTTTCATACGATTAACCGAAATGCTTTGTAGAATCACACAAGCGAGATGTTTTTGCTCGCCCATTGTTTTTATTTTTAGGGTGTGCGCTGCGCGAGGTCATTAGACTAGGTGACCTCGGCGGTGTGTCGCACACTGATTGGCTTTTCAACAGGAGAGGGGTGAGATAGCTTAGCAATGACACTGGCACTGCGTTTCATTTGGA
>JAUEKX010100972.1:0-25013 GCA_031834005.1 Dendronotus venustus
ATCATGGAAATTCAATTGTATTTATAAGTATTATCATTTTGAAGTTTTATCATTTTGAAGTTTTATCATTTTGAAGTTTTATCATTTTGAAGTATTGTCATTTTGAAGTATTGTCATTTTGAAGTATTGTCATTTTGAAGTATTGTCATTTTGAAGTATTATCATTTTGAAGTATTGTCATTTTGAAGTATTGTCATTTTGAAGTATTATCATTTTGAAGTATTGTCATTTTGAAGTATTGTCATTTTGAAGTATTGTCATTTTGAAGTATTATCATTTTAAAGTATTATGCTTAGCAATATGGTGAACTTTGACCCCTAGATATCCTTTTTAGTTTTTAGTGTTATGTTTACAAGAAACAAAAGTGATGTACATTCTTTCTTTAGTGTCATGAAAACTAACTTTGTATTATAATGCCTCACATCAACTCATTGCATTGGGACATTGGGAAGTTATTAAATTTATTTTCTCTACCCTATCACATCTGATAACAAATTAGTATGCTGTACAGTGGCGTGCACACATGTGTAGGAGAGCAAAATGACAATTATCTGTTGAGGTACACTCAAAGACAATTGTTTTTCACTCTCCTTCGCATGTGTTTGCTGTACACTGTAAACTATCGACGTGAATGATTTTTTCGCTAAGAATTTGCTTATTTAAGGACGCTAGAGACACTGGTTGGTGGAGTACCAACAGAATATTTCGAAAGCAAAAAGAAGAAAAAAACTCGGAGAAGATGTATCCGCGTAAACTATTTGTACGAAATAACCTACCATTAACTAAGAGAAAATTCTGATCTTTATTTGAACTCTAAGTTTATAGAGGTAATAACTTTCTGATCCATAACAAGTTATGAAACTCTCTGAAAAAAATTGAACTTTTAAATTAGAAGCTCCATCATCAGCAAAGCAACCTAGTAGAAAATAAACTGCGTAAATTTTTTCCATGTTTCCATGTAAAGGCCGTTTATCGGAAGCGCATAAGCACCTAGCAGTGCTATCTGGGACTTTGTATCAATTATGCGGCTAAAACTTTTGTATTTAACTGCTTTGAACACTTGATAGTGCTATTACGTTCTAAGTCAAAATGGAAAATACTTTTGAACATTCATGAGGAGATTTCCCTAAATATATGAAGGGATTTCTTTAAATATATGTAATATAATAATACGCTATTAACCTTCTAATAATCGAGTCAAATGAAGATCTCCCTACGGGTACGGGTTTCCCTGCAATCTTGGTTCCAGGAAAATGAACTTTTACCCAACTTGAAACCGGGGAAAACTGAAGTCTTGTCGTTTGTCACCTCCAAAATACTTAGCATGCTGCAAAGAGAAATTAATTTAAAAAGTTATAAGTATCTGGGCGTCAGCAATATCTACAGTTCATTAGACCTCAATAAACACTTTGAAAGGACCTGAAGAAATTGGGAGGCTACATCTACTTAACAGAAGGAGACCTTTATTAACTGCAAATGGAACTCTCTCTGTTGTTAACATGTTAATTGTTATATACATTATTTATGTAACTGCTGTATTTTGAAACCTGTTTTTAATAAATCGCAAACCTACAGAATATAGCAGGAGAATAGCAGTTAACGAGCAACTTACCGACAAGATTTACCTACAACGAAACGTGAAACCTCTTTCCAGTCATTTTACTATTTCTAGTACCAGTGCAAACACAAGGAACAAATATCTCTTTGTCCGCATTCCGAAAGTAAAACTGAAGTATGGAAAGCGATCACTTAGATATATGGGAGAGAAAAAATTTCAATGAATTACCTATTAATATCATAAAAAGATACAAGGATAAAGATTTTATAGATATTTTAAATGAACATAAATTTTAGAGATCGAGTTTCATACGAGACTTTCTTTGATATCTCAGGTTTTCAATTTCTTACACTTTTAACCTTCGGTGACTTCTCAGCTCATATTTTTGACTTTTTAATCTTTTACTTTGATTTTCGACTAATATTATTTTATTAATTTTACAGTTTTTTTTCTATTCTAAGGCACTGGACACGTATCGATAACAGTTTTCGTATAAAGATGTACATTTATTGACACGTTTTTATCCTGTATAAATATTCGCTATAAACAAATAAATAAATAAATAAATAAAGCTCCGAACGTAGCAGATGTTTAGCCCGGAAAGCGATGCTGAGCCTCCCGGCTAGTACTGCTACGAATGATCACACTCTTTTTAAACAAAAAATATTTCTGGTAAATATTTGAGATGAAAACAAATTCAGAAATTTTTTCCTTTAATTTTTTGTAGAATGACGTTCGGTCGAATAGACTTTGATGAGGAAAGCAACGAGAATGACAGATTGCTTAGCAACGGCAAATATCTTAACAATACGAGCCAAGATGATCCAGAGTCTGAAGAGGACAGTACTTCTTCCAAATTTAAAAGAGCTTTGGCTGCAGTAAGAAAGAGGCTAAAGAAAGATGGTTTGCGTTTTATCCTTTTGGTTATCTTAAACGGATTGTATTTATATCTTGGGGGCTTAATCTTTTATCTATTGGAACGGCAGCCAAAAGTTATAATCGATGAAAAAAGACACATAGAATTGCTGTTGAATTCTTTGAAGGTAAGTACCAGAAAATTTCCTTTATTTACCCCCGACTCGTTTTCAATGTGAAGCATTTTGTTTAATAAAAAAAACACGGAATAAACATTTGCGAACGGCAAGACCAAGTAAAATAACGGATTTTATAGATCTCATAAAGGTTTAAACCACTTCGATTTTAAAAAGATTAATTAAAAGATTCGAACCACTATCATTCTCTTAATTACCAAAATCCTATGAGTATAAAAGAACCTTAG
Source organism: Dendronotus venustus (assembly GCA_031834005.1). NCBI lineage: Eukaryota > Metazoa > Mollusca > Gastropoda > Nudibranchia > Dendronotidae > Dendronotus > Dendronotus venustus. The sequence goes on from JAUEKX010100972.1 coordinate 2,838, forward strand.
CCTGGTATAGTTATAGGCGTGCAAGCTAAAGGTATCCTGTCTAACTATCAAGGCGATTTTAAAGATTTCTAATGCAGCTTTTTAGTTTTTAATTAAATGACGGTCATTGAAAATATAAAATTCTTAAAAAAAAAAACCATTTAAGAATGATAGCATTTTTTTCATTCCCAATTTTGATCAACTTTTTTTTATAAAAAATAAAAATCACAAAATCACTAGAATCGAATATCTGAATAGTCCAAAAAGTGGTTCTGAGCTATGACAAATAGACGGCTGGTCTGTATTTTGTTTGTTTTAGGATGCAAATTTACATAAAGTTAGACATGAGACGTACCCTCATTAGAGGTTCGTTTTGTTAATCCAAGTTTACAAAGAAAAATAAAATCTTGATTTATTTCATTTGCGTAGGCTTCAAACATCAATTTTAATTCGAGTAGCAATGTCCAAAAAACTGTTTCCAATCTATCTGACGATGACGTCAGCAAAATATCAGCTACATTACGTGATGTTCATAATCAGTTGAAAGATAGCGAATCAGATGAATGGACTATAACGACAGCTGTATTCTTTGCTTCCACAGTCATCACAACAATAGGTGAGTTTGTCACGTGGTACTACCTCTCCTGTACGATTTGCATTGAAATTTAAAAGGTTGTACAGCTACTTAATGATCTGAATAAATGTCTGGTTTTACGATATAAAAATTTTCAAAGTTAGTGTTTTCTTATTCAATGACCTATGCATAAATACCTGGTTTTAGGATATGGAAATTTAACACCAGTCACCGATGCAGGACGTTGGTTTTGTGTGGTGTATGCAATTGTTGGTATTCCAATAACAGTCATGCTATTGGCTCTTGTTGGTAAAATCATCTCTAAATACATCAACCACACGTGTGGTTTTATTATCACCAAGATGAGAAAATATTTGTATCCTGAATATGAGTATGAGAGGTAAGTAGCTGACAATATTAGGACAATGTTTTATGGATGTTCATAACACGTCATGTATGATGGCTCGGAAGTATATTATGATGTCATTCAACATTTTCGAGAATTCTAAATTGTTGACAACTCTTTCTAAGATTCATGTTCAAAATAAGTAAAATTTGTTTGTTTGTTAGAAACACGATATAACTAATACCTTTTCATTACATGACATAGAGAAAGTCTTCTCTGATCGCTTAGTGGAAAGGAGTTCTGGCCCATTTACGAACGGTCCGTATTTTTGATTTGCTTTTCAGACGAACGTTCCTAAGAGTTGAAGGGAAGATTCCATTTCGCAGCAATTTTATTTCGCGGATATTTTGTAAAATCCAGTTTTTGTATTTGTGAAGTTTTTGCTGGATTTTCTGAGTTAATTTGTCAAAAATCTATTTATTTTTTCAGAGTGGAAGATGATACAGAACTAAGAGCACCTGTCTGGTTAGCTCTTCTCTTCATGGTCATGGTGGCAGCCATCTTTGCTATTGTGTTTACAGCGATGGAAGAATGGTCTTTCACGAAATCCTTATATTTCATTTTCATAACTTTCACAACGATTGGTTTTGGTGACATTGTCCCTAGAAATAGCGAGGTAAGATATTTCCACGTGGTTTCCACCATTTATTTCACATAAAGTAACAACAACAAAAATCTCAATCGAATATATCTCTTATAAAATATAATGAAAAATTATTTACACAATATATTAAATTAAAACTTCAAAAAATCTTTAAGCACAAGACTAAAACGAGTGAACTTTCGGTAGACAAAAGTAAATTTCCGAGTTTAAACATACAAACAATCTATTCTAACCGCCTCCCTTGATAGCACATGATTTTTTGCTTTCGTTTTCTTAGTATTTGTACTAACACAGTTGATTTTCAGTTCGATCACTATTCCAGCTTCTGGCTCTTTTCTCATTCTCATAAGACCTTCTTAACACTAAACAGTTTTGTAAGCATAAACTGAACAAGTTGTTGATAAATCTGATGTATTCGATATTCTTTCAACGTTCAATCGGGTTAGCAGGGATTTGCATGAATTAGTAAGAACTCATGGGAACAGATTATTCCCGATATTACTAAGTAGGATAATATTAGGTAGGAGTTCATGAGACATCATGAGACGTCGAAACAACGCTATTACAACGTTTTGTGCGGACTGGCTGACAACCTTGTGAGTCAGTTGTGATGAACCTTCGAAAACAGGCTAAATAATTTAATATGTATATCAAAATCTCTTTGTAGGCGATTTGGTTCAATGTGACTTTCTTATACATCGGCTTAGCAGCACTATCGATCACTGTCAACTTGATCATCGCCAACATCACAGCACAATATCATAAACACAAAACAAAAATCAAACTCGTAAAAAAACTCGAAGAAGAACTCAACGATTCAGACGATGATGACGTCATCCACAAGAATACCACGTCAGCAAAACCAGTGATGCCACCGACAACAAACGAGACTAATGACGTAACAAAGATGTCAGATTTAAAAGGAAGCATGGAAAGTGATGAAGATGATAATAACAACAGCAGTAGTTGCACAAATGGAGTTAATGGGTTATGAATGGATGGACAACTGGATGTTAATTAGCCTCTTATCCTCTATTCAACTGACTTACCCAACTCAAAACGCCACAGGGTTATTTTTGACGTTTTGTTGTCGTATTAGCCTCTATTCCTCTAACGTCCATGCAACGTCGTTCTAACATCTTTTGCTGGTTTTTAATTAATATTGAATCATGATACAGTAATATCATTAAAAAGAGATTTTGGATCAGCGAGTGAAAGAGCGACCTTTCCTTGTGTTATCTCAAAATTGGATCACTCACATAACAATGGTGAAATCAAATCATGATCACATGCAGTTTTCTTATTTTTAATAAATTTAATAATATATTTTAGATGGGAGAATAAGTCTATAAACGTATTTGTAAAATTAAATTCCTTTGTGTATGATCATACAATAAAATTGTTTTTGTATAATAGAAGAATAATTGTACCATTAAATAACCTCCAGGGCAGGATGGAGTCATTTTAAAAATGAAAATGAAAAATGGAAATCTTTTCGCAAAATGTACAAGAATAAAAAGGTTATAACTGGTGAAATATTTTACCAACTATTAACGATTTAAATTAAGTATCTCATCAATGCTTGAATATCATCTTTAATTTTCTGATTTGGGTAATAAAAGCTACCGATTTTTAATTTTTCATATTCGGAAAGTAGACTACCATTTTTCGTTTTTTGCCGCCAAAAAAATATCATAATAATTTTCATTGTACACGTCATCTATAAACCATAACATTACGTAATTTCGAAGTTATACGAGGATATGATCCACTAACGAATTACACACGACTATTCCACGTTATTTTTATAAGCAACCAAGTTGCTAAGAGCTGATTCTCAATTTTTGACCAAAATCTAAGTAACTATTAAGTAGCATCTGCCTACGTTGAAATTTAGATTAAGCAACTTTTGAGCCATACTTTGAATATTTTCTCTTTATCGTCAACCCTACTTGTTGTAATTTAATCACTAAGCAATCCATAAGCAACAATAGGTAATTCCCCTAAAATGTTTACAAGCAACTCGAAAACAACTTTGAAGCGTGGATCAAACTATCTAAGGAGTCAAGTTGTTTATAAAACGCATATTATAGAGGAGGCATAGGTGTGACATTTCACGTTTTCTTAGCTCTTCAATATATCCTATACATTAAAATATGGAACTAAATCTATTGTGGAGAATATCTCCCACTAGTGTCGTCTTTTGTTTTAAAAACTCGTTTTGTGGCACACAGGCTAATTAATGTATCCTGTTTTGTTGTTGTTCTGCCTCGTAGCGGTGTATCACAATGTTATTCTATTAGTTTAGTATTCATACTTTATTTCACCACACGATATCTATATAATCCCGATATTTAGATCCAGTTTTTTATAGGCAAGGTTGGCCGTTTTAATAAACGACGAGGCAGATCCTTGTTATTATTATGTAGCATCAGCTTGTCTATGATGTTGATTTTCTTTTAATTACTTTGATCCTATTGGAACGAGAGAGTGACGTACTGTACGAAAAGTATGTGTACATTTCTTTACGGTGAAATTTATGTAACATGATATTCAGATCCAGTTTATTCAAGGTAAGTGCAACCAAATAAAAAAGATCTGACAAGGTTAGCCATGCTTCTTTGATCTTCTGCGTATGTGTCAGATCCTTTTTTTCGTTTGGCCTTCAACAACAAGGCGCAGCGTACCGACCTAGAAAAAATTGGATTTGAATATCATGTTATAGGGCTTTAGTGAACGCAGCGTGCTGATCTAGAAGAAAATGGGTGTAGATATACAGGTTAAACCATAGTCCGAAGAAAGAATAGTCTGGGTACTCGGGCTGATTTATTTACCTTTCGCTTCGAAGTTAAAAATACCGGACGGCCCTTTCGAAGGTGCACAGATGAAGAAGAAAATGGCGGCTGCAAGCAGTAAACACAACCCCATTTTCAAGAAGATTGCACTGATAATGATGATATATCTGAGATATTTTCAGATAATCTAGATAATCTTTCTTCGGAGACTATGGTTAAACTTATGACGCAACTGGTTTCCCGCCGCGTACGTATTGAAGCAATAACATTCGCCGATCTGGTTCAGCTCGTCAAATATTATCCGCTCCTGCTCCATCTTGCAAGACCTCGTTAGCTAGCTGTCAATGAAACGTTTAACGAACTGAAAAAAGGAAGAAAAGCAGATATCTAAAAGAAATTAACGAGATGTCTCTGGTTTATCAATCGTGCAAGATTTTAAGCAGAAGATATTCATCAAAGGTATTTTATTCAAGATTTATTATTATTTTTTTAATAACAAAATAGGATGATCATAATGATAGGGTGGAGATTGGAGGTGTAAAGGGGGAAGGTAAAAAAGGGAGCACATTTTGCTTTTAAACTGCTAAATGTTGTTTTTAAAATCCATCCTTGAGTGTTGCTTAATAAACATGTTCACCTTAATTTTGTTGTCATTTCCAGAGGAGATATCGGCCAATTGTGTTGATTCTTTTTGCCTCTGAAACTGACTCATGAACATACCACTCTCAAAAATATAGTTAAACATTGAACCTGTTTGTTCACAGTCTGGGCTAGCTGTTTAAGCTATGGTCTGGCATACCTTTTAAAATTTTATTCTTGTCTCTCACTCATACACTCAAGATATTAATATTAGCATAGGTGAAATATAGCCAACACAAAATTCTCAAACCAGTTAAGTTGCATTTCCTTTTGATCTTTTGATCCTCTAATATGAATATTATTGTTGTTTTGGTATTTTACTAGAAAAACCTTAAAGGGATTCCAGCTTATTTTTTTAACATATATATATATATGCATATATATATACCAAAAGTCCTAAATTATTGCTCAAAATACCATAGATGAAAAATGATTGAAATTCTTAAAATCTTAGTAAATTTGAGAGGGTGAGGTGTGATGGGTGCTAAAAATATGAACTTGCATTGCAAATATATATATATTTCAAGAAATGAAAAAATTTTGGAAACTACTAAAAATAGTCAACAAATAACTTTTTGAAATCTAAAACATAAAAAGAAATCTTTTTATGCAGGAATCTCTTTACGTTTGTATGCATATAATGTTGTATGTAAGTAAGCACCATATCATCTCAGACAAGGAATTTTTGAAATTCTACCAATAAACTAAAGGTACTAAAGAAAGTTTTGCATTTGATATCCTTTGGTTTTTATAGAGCGCTCTGAAACCAACTGCTTTGTATGGGCTCCATGCAAAGTATGGAGGGAAGATGGTTCCATTTGCTGGCTGGGAGCTACCAGTAGATTATCCTGACCAATCTTTGACACAATCACACCATCACACAAGAACAAAAGTGTCATTGTTTGACGTTTCACACATGTTGCAGTTTAAGCTACATGGTATATAATATATATCTATATTTAACATTTCTTTGAGTTTGTGATCACAAGTATCTTTAAACTAGGAATACTTTCTGTGTCAAAATAAGTTTTAGAGTAAGATCTTGTAAAACTTAAATAAAATTTCATTCTTGGTAAGAATGTTTATTGTATATAACTCAATTGGTATGTTGGTCCAATTGTTTGAAAATCAATAAATATTACGCAATTTGATTTTCATTGCAGGTAAAGACCGAGTGAAATGCATGGAAGAACTCGTAGTTGCTGATATTGCTGGAATGGCTGAGAATACTGGTGGATTATCTGTTTTTACAAATGATAAAGGTGGAATTCGAGATGATTGCATTATCAATAATGCTGGTAACCATCTATATATTGTATCTAATGCTGGATGTGCTGACAAAATTGCACCATTAATGAAGGTAAAATAAGTTAAAAATATTGAATTGTTTATTATCAATATGATACTTAACTTAATCAGTGGAATCTCCCTGAAGTGGACACAGTAAAAAGTCGCAGTGATGCTTAAAGATTTATCTACAAATATTTTGATAATCCAATCAGCACAGTAAGCCACTAGAAACTGAAAAGAGTGTGGTGTCCACTAGTGGAAAATCAATCTTCTTCATATATATAGATATATATATAACTCAATTTATTAAATTCCTTCATAAATACTCACTTAGCTTTAATTTTAGGCTTAATTGGTTGAAGAATAATATGAAACTTTCTGCTATTTCTTTATGTTATTCTAAAAAAACTAATTTTTCTTCTTTTTTCCTCCTTGAACCTTTCATTTGTATTTTCTACAAAGGCTCATGTTGCAAATAGGAAAGGGGAACTTGATGTTGAATTGGAATTTCTAGAAGATAAATCGCTTGTTGCAATTCAAGGTACATATATATTTATGTAGTATATATTTATTTTTCTAGATGAATTGATTTTTAATCAAGGTATATATATATAGTTATTCAATGTGCTTTTCACGTTGTAAAAAGTTGTTACCTTATAGCTGTTTTCATTTCCTTTCACAGGACCAAAAGCAGCAGCGGTTGTTCAAAAAGGAGTGGATGTGGACTTATCAGCAATGAAATTTATGAACGCATGTACAACAAATGTGTTTGGTATTGATGATTGTCGTGTGACCAGGTGTGGTTACACTGGTGAAGATGGATTTGAGGTGTGTTGTCTTTTAAATTATTTTGTGTGTAGATAAAGAAATGTTTAAAAGTTGTTCCAATCACTAAATAAACATCAGAATTTCAATTATCGAAACATGGAGCCACTACATTAACCCTTTAAGTGGCACCCCACATTTTTTCACGAAAGTTTGTTCCTTTGAAATTTGAAATCAGTAAAACGTGAAAGTTTCTTCTGCAAAAAAAACTACTCTTTTGGAATTATTTTGAATTCTGAAAACCAGAAAGTCTTTCATTTTCAAAAATTCTTTTTTCGACAGGGCGTACTAGAATTGTTAGAACCAATAATTTATGAAATTTTATTATGATATATGTATGACAAAATTAATATATATGCATACTTGATAAAGTTGATAAATATACTTGATAAACCTTCAAAGAAATGTATAAAGTATATTCATATTTTAGATTTCAGTGAATTCAGAGTGTGTTGAAGATTTGGTGGAATCTTATCTTGGTGTTGATGACGATTCCAAACTTGCTGGTCTTGGTGCTCGAGATACATTACGTTTAGAAGCAGGTTTGATCACTTTTTTTTTTACAGAAACTTTTCATATAGTTAGGCAGGTTAGCTCAGTCGGTAGAGCATTTACCTTGTAACCGAAAGGTTACAGGTTCGATCCCTGCCTTCGTCAACTCAATGTGTGAGCTTGCAATGTATGTTGTTGAGTAATCCAATCACTGGGAGCTGAGAGTAGGTGTGGCGCTTCACTTCAGCAGTCAATCTCCCTGGTCTAGCACAAAACCGACACTAGACCTCCCCGATCTACTCACTTACTTACTTCATATCGTGCAACGTGTATATAACGCAGCTGAAAAATGAAATATTTATTCAATCGAAATAGTCTCGATGTTTTTACTTTTCACTATGATATAATGTGGTTGTGTAGACACAACGTTTAAAAAACGTCCTTTTTCGTCTACCAAATAAAATCACTTCCAAAATCCGGTTTTGCTTAACACAAAATTTAGTACTGTTTACACTTAACTTATCTAAATTCAGTAGTTTTCTAGTTAGACACATTATGCTCTGAAAAAAAAGGAAAATCTGAGATGTTTTATGATCAAATTCCAACATAACTCTGTTCATTTTTGGAACTGGAACTTATATTTATATACTTTGATGTTGTTTGCTTAGACGAAACAAATGTTTGTATTGCTAGTCTTTCGTATATATGTGGTTAACAATGTCGAGGAAGTGGCGCCCCGTTATCAATGGCAGCGGCATCAAAAAACATGGCCCACGTTGTCAGTTCCTTTTTTCAGTTGGCCTTCAGAGCACAGCGTGTCTAGCTAAAAAAATACAGTTGAATTCAGGTTATGGAAATAATGTTGAACATCAGGTTACAGAAATAGTGTGTACATGATGAAATGATAAGTGTTTTCCCAACCATTTCACTGTCTTTCACTTTCTTTCTATTTATAAATGCTACAAGAAAATTTTTTTTAGGTTTATGTTTGTATGGTAACGATATCGATGAAACGACAACACCTGTTGAAGCAACTCTCTTATGGACTATCGGTAATATTGTAATTTTCTTATCATTTTGTTTATCAAATTTCTCCAAAGGATGCTCAATTTTTATTGAAGTGATTTTAAAGAATATAATATTTTTCGTGACAAAATCAGGTCGAGTGAGGTTTTTAAAACATACAACTGTGTACTTAAAATGCCTTAATAATGATAATAATAATAATAATAATTAATAATGGAAAAAGTTTTTTTTGCGGTTAGATAAACTATCCTGGACATGTCTCAAATGTTACTTAACTTTTGAGTACTTCAGAATAAGGGTCGCTCATTTAAGACCCATATAAAAGTGAATTAAATTTCCTACAAAATGGTACCAAACAAGTTTAGTTTTGGCAAACGCTACACTTTACTACTGAAATTTCAATCTGAAAAACAACGTTTTTCCAAAAAGTGGAAGATATGGATATAGATGAACACTAAAATTTATAAAAGTACATATTTGTCTGCTTTTGCAACAATATCGAGTTCTTCTCGTATTTTTTTCGTTAGTAGTTTCACAACTTCATTGAAGGATAAAGTTCGATAATCTTTTTTGTTCTTTTCAAGCAAAAAGAAGAAGAGCAGAGAGGGGGTTTCCTGGAGCAGACATTATTGTTAATCAAATTAAAGCGAAACCTGATCGAAAGCGTGTAGGTATTCTGTGGAAAGGACCACCTATAAGAGGTAAGGTCATCTCTAGATAATCGAGACGAAATACGTTTAACTGATGACTCTGGTACCCAAACAAATAATAATAAACATTTTTTGTAAAAATTGTGGTAAAAATAAAGCTGAAACTTTGCACAGACTTCCTTTGAAATAACACGTGGAAAAAGCTATTTTTCATATTTCATATTTTCAAATTGATGCTGATCACATTTTTTCTTGACAGAAGTCAAGAAAGAATTTAATGGAAAGATGTTGTGTGAGATTTTTTTAATTAGATTGTATGGGATCAACAATACTTCACCGATGGTTGGTTGAACGGAAAAAAAATTTAAATAATTTTAATAAATAAAAAGAATCGTACTATTTAGAGGATAAACTTTGGGGAAGTTTTGTTTGTGAGATTTTTAATGATAAAGAAAAGACGAATCATGTGACCATATTATATCTTTTGGATGATTTGAGTTTGAAATAGGTTCTTCGATTCCGGAGAGAAGTATTTCTCATCGGGATTGCTCTTTTTGACATCGACAATTTCGACGATGGATTTCTTCCACTTATTTTACATACTCTGTAGAGTATGGGCAAATTTTATAAAAAAATCTCACAAAAAAGTCTGCCACGCTCGTAAAGGTGTGTACACCGCAATGCATTGAATAAACACACCCTCTAAATTTCATATATAATACAGGGAGATTTATTCCGTATTACGGTATACATATTTACCCGGAAAAGTTATTATTACATTAAATATTAATTGCTTTTCTAATTCTTCCATGAAACTAATAGAAAAGTTCATATTTTCCTCTCGTAGGTGGTGCACCCGTTTATAACAAAGAAGGAGAAGATATTGGTGAGTAGTGATTTTTGGAAAGTTCGAAGACAATTGAGAAAAGTTGCTTTGTTATCTTCAATACATTGAGATATGATATTGAACTCTAATAAGTTAATCTTGACTGATCAAGCCATGAAACATGTCATGCCTGGTATATTTAAAGCTAAGATATAATCTTTTTAGCATCTCGCGAAGATGACACTTTGGTCTGGAACTGGAAACTGGAAACTGGAAAGCGCATGAAAATGTCTATTTTTAATGTCGCCTGACATTTACCTTATTTTTCAAGATTTGCCTTTACTACATTTACGCGAAATTTAAAATAGCTATATTAGGTTGTATTTCAATCCATTCTCACTTGGATTTAATTTCGCAAAAAAAGTTCAAAAAAGTGTAAACAAGTGCCGAGCAATATGACGAACATAACACAGCATTTTAATGGACCAAAATTACGTAAATTTTGTCCGACAAGGTATTACAATCCTTTAAAAATAATTCTAAATAAGTACTTAAGTAGATCGGGGATATATCAACCATACAACGAGGGAGTTTATCTCCTTTTCATCTTGCGATGGACCAGGGAGTTTGAACCTGCTTTCAGCTCCCAGTGACTTACTGCACAGATCATATTCTAAGAAGGTTCAAGAAATGATTTTTTGAATTATTTTTTTATTTATATACAGGTGTTGTAACAAGCGGATGTCCTTCACCTACGCTTGGTATGAATGTAGCGATGGCTTATGTACGCAAAGGTTTTGCTAAGAACGGCACTTCGTTGATGTTCAAACGTGGTAAAAAAGATATTGAATGTACAGTCAGTAAAATGCCGTTCAATCCAACTAATTATTGCAATTGAAGAAATGCAGAGTGTTAGTAAGATGTTTATATCACATCACATTTGACACTTCAACACTTATTCAAAAAGTTTGTTGGTTTTTATGGCGAAATACACGAAGAAGCTAAAGTGGAAACAAGGAGTGAATCATTTGGAAACGAGTAAAAGTTAAAATAGGAGGTCAAAATACCAAGATTTTGGTTGGATCGACTTCTTTTAATGTAATGAATATACCAAGATCTTCAATTGGTTCAGCTCTCTATATTAATAAGGGCTGACACTAAAAATATCTTACGATCTTTTACTTTTAATTTGCATTGCCGTCTCAACATTCAAGAATTACGGAGTTTCTAATTATATTTTGTATGGTTCCACCAACAATCCTACGTAACCATCTTATTGATGTGCTTGTATTCAAATGCTTTTTGGGTTACTATTTGCAAGCCACGAAAGCTTTCTAAAAGTTTTCCATTTATATCGGACTGGAATAGATAAAAAATCTACATTGACCGTATTTGGAGGTCCAAAACAGATTGGTTAAAAGCGAATAAAAAAGTTGAAACAATCTCAGTCTTTTTTTATCCATCCTGAATCGATTCTTTATATTAAGTTTTTATCGGCCTTAACAAAGGCTAGTACAACCTTGGAAAATATTTGCTTACAAAATTCAAGTTCCGGCGAAATTTAGTGCGTCATTATTGTATTGTTTTTTTTTATTGTCTTGACGACAAAAAGACGTATGTTTATACCTATATTTAAAGGTTTTTATGTTTTATTATCATTATTTAGTTGTTATTCTGAAACTGTATTCCCTTTTTCTTGTTATTTTTTTGTGTTTTACCAAGCAGTTGAAATATATTTTGTACTTTTCAGTGAAAATGTTTTTAATAAATAAGGACAACACAATGATCTAAGCATACATGGATTCTGTAAATAACATGTATCTACCATATATGGTTAGTAAGCAAAATAAACAAAGAAATTAACGACCGCCTATTGGTTCAAAGTAAGATGATTCCCAAATAATAAATTCCAACAATGTATATTTTATTTTTGAAATATATTTTGAGAATTAGATCTCATCATCAGTTCTAAAAACTATATAATATAAAAAACAGTTTTAAAACAGTGGAAAAGGACAATAACAATTATCTACATACCTGCACTATATATAACACAGTAAAAATGCATTTGAACGATGTCATAATGCCGTAAAGAAAAAAAAAGAAATTAATTTTAGAAAAATACAAAGGTGTGAAAGAGCCATTATTGAAATTTTAAATACTAGTGTGTGTGGTTTCTATATTCATCCTTTGTATTTAACAATGGTTTCAAATCCTTAATGTAAAGGGCTTCTAAAATTGATTGTATTGGTATTGATTGTTTTCAAGTATTTTCTTTAGTGCGAGTAATTAGCAATTAGAAAGGGAGTGATCCTTCTTTTTCGAGTTCTGTCGTAAATTGAAGTGACGGATGTACGTTGTTGATGTTGCTGAGATCCATGTATCTGGTTAAAAGCATTCCATCTCCTTTGGTTGTATTATCAAATTGATTCAACCATCCATTTGCGAGCATGGGAGCTGATGGACTGCCCAATGCTAAGCCATCCACTTGTTGATCGTAACCATCATTCGTCAGCATGATAACGTTTCTACTGTATACATTCAAAAGAATTCTAAATGTTTCTTTGTCAACGGGAGGTTTCTTATATTTCCCGAGAATAGCAAGTCAGTACAATCATTTACTGCTTATAAATGAGTTCATTTCAGCCATAACGGATATTTTGATGATAAATCGGTTCATGAGTTTCAAAGCCGTTTACTGAGAAAGAAAATAATTAAAGCAAAGGATGAAAGGAAAAGATCACTGGAAAAATTGAAAGTCGAGACAATTTAAAACAGAAGTTACCAAGACTAACTTCTACCATTCATTCTACACAGTCGTTACGATCTACGTTTATTACGTTATGAAAAATCTTCAAAACTGAATGATAAATTATCAAGATTATCAAAAGAGCAAAATATACCATTGTTTAACGTACATAGTACAGTTTTATGTTATTGACTTGACTTGACTCCATCTAAATTTGTTATGGATACATTATCCCTGGGTCCTAGAAACGCCATGCTAGATAGATTCAATCAAAATGATGTATTATGGGAACTAGATGATTTTCTGAAATATTGGGAGGAAAATAATGTGACGCAACTTCGCTATATACAAACGTTCCTGTTGATGGAGCAGTAAATGATTTTACTGATTAATTATGAAAGCTTTTTGGGACCAATAATCGGTTTTGTTGAGAAATATTGAAGATATCTTAAAGAGATATCTGCAAATATAGTGAGATCATTTAATTGTGACACCTTGTATCACGATCAGGTAAATCATCTTAAAGAGATACACGCAAATATAGTGAGATCATTTAATTGTGAGACCTTGTATTACGATCAGGTAAATCATCTTAAAGAGATACACGCAAATATAGTGAGATCATTTAATTGTGAGACCTTGTATTACGATCAGGTAAATCATCTTAAAGAGATACACGCAAATATAGTGAGATCATTTAATTGTGACACCTTGTATTACGATCAGGTAAATCACCTTAAAGAGATATACGCAAATATAGTGAGATCATTTAATTGTGACACTTTGTATTACGATCAGGGTAAAATTTAACATATCACACCTGAAAAGATTAGTCATTAAGAGAAAATGTATATAAATATTTCAAACAACCTTATAAACATATTTGACAAAGTTATAATATAAATTCTGTAAAGAAGTCATATAATCTCATCTAAGCATAAAACTTGTTGACTTGAATTTCGAAAAGAATTTCTGTGCTTGAATTTTATCGATGAAAGTATGCTTTGCAATTTATTTTTTCATATACCAACCTTGTCCCCAAGCGCTTCTTACCTTTTGATAAATATTAAAAATCGTAAAATAGCAAAAAAAGCACTGGGGACGAGGTACATTGGTGTACTTTATTTAATACACGAAGATAAATGCGAAATGATAACACGAGGGAATTATAGTAAAGTTGGGCAAAGTTTGTCGTAAAGAAAAGAAATAGGCGATGATTTCACCGTTTTCCTGCTTTTTGCTGTTAACAAATTTTCGAGCTCCAGCTTCTAAGGTTTTATTCAACCTGAGCTTTAGTGTTTCTACGAAAAAAATAATTCATATTCAGCTGACAATAGCTGCTAAATTCATAACAATAATATAGTTTAAGATAATCCTTTAAGGTCAGAAAAATAATATCAAAAGTTAGGGAAAGTCAGGAAATTTGGTAACGTTTTAACAAACGAAGTCAACAAACTTACAAATTAATAATTTATATTTAATTAATATTTATTCAAAAGGAAAAACGAATGAGAGATCCAAACATTTCCCGATATTTCATATTTGTTAAAAACAAAAATTTGTAAACTCTTGAGATTGAAATCTGTTCCTTTATCAAATGAAGTTTATCATCCATCAAGCTCAACTAAAAATTATTCATAAGTTAAAAAGTCTTTTCATAAGTTATATTTACATCTGTTGCCTTGCTTACCAAATTCACGTTGGTTTGATTTGTAGAGATACACGTTGTTGATTATCGAGACATTCTCGTAGCTTGTTTTCGCACATTGTCAAACGTTGTTCAAGAATGGATACAGTCTAAAAAAGTAAAAATTTATTTGCATCCTACTCGAATTCAGAAAAAACCTAAGCTAAGCAAGCTCTAAAAATGTTTGCTACACAACAAAGAAGCCTATTATACAACATCCTTATAAAGGCTAATGAAAAAAAAAGTGACATCGTATTAACCTGTGTGATGACATCAAGTTGACTGACAATATGTTCTAAAGTCTCTGATAATTGTGGTGGAATATCACGCCTCTCCAATGGTGTGGTTGATGGTATCTCCTCCACGTGGCCGTTTTTCGTTTGTGGACGCGAAAGATCTGAGTAGTCTCTTCCACTTGGCTGAAAGAAAAACGAAAATTATAGATCAATAATTTTTGCATTAGAAACGATGTAATGTCTTCTAAATTCAAACTTTTTTTCTAATTGGAATAAAATGAAAAAAAAAACGGAAGCAGGCGGCAGTATATTTAACAAATCTTTTTTTAATTTATTGGGTTTAATAAGTATGCTGAAAAGAACATATTTGAAACATTTGCGGTTCGCAAACTTTTTTCGTTTTTATGCTCGCAGAAGTTTAAAATTTATATTTTTAACTTCACTTCTAAGAAAGACACGTTAAAGTATGGTGAAATACGATAACAATAATATATTGTTATATATTATAATACCTGAGGTATTGAAAAGAGGGCTGGACCAACATTCATAATGTCTTCAACACCGTTCTCTCCACCATTTTGAGCAATCGGTTTCGAAAAACCGTTAATCTAAAATAATGTACAGAATGTTTCGCTTAATTTTGAGCTTAAACAATATGATCAAACATTTAAAATTATGTGTTTACACTTTAATAAAAGACAATAATTAAGGTTTCTTGAACATTTGCTTCAGTGTGATTGACCACAGTTTCACTCTAAATTAAGTATAATATTCTACATAAATAAAATCACGTCACATTTCGATTTAGAAAATAAAATAACAAACAAAATACTTCTGTTGACGAATTTGAAAAATCTTCGTTTGATTTCGAAAGATCCATTTTGTGTTGTTGTTGTCTTGTTGCTTGTTTTATTTTTTGTTGTTGTGGTTGTGGTTTTTTTTGTTGATGATCGGAGGGCGTATTTGAACGTTGGCGGTGGGCGTGAAGTACTGAATATTAGAAAAAGCAGAGTAAAAAATGAAAAAAAAATATTTCTAAAATTTTAATCGAGTTTTAATTAAGTGTTTTTGAAGATAGAAAGCACCTGGTAAGTGGAGAAAAATTATTAAAGCGGTCACTTGCGAAAATAAATATCCAAAAAGCTGGCAAAAAATATCCTAAGATATGGATATGATGAGTTTATAGAAAGAAAAAAGCTCACATTTTTACAATATATTCTTATTACTCACCTTGAGTATAATCGATTGTATCAAAATTTGTTTTCCAAACCATAACCTTAAAAAAATTTCAAACTAATAGTACTGATTTGTAAACAACGGTTTTCGTGTGAGATTTCACGCATAAGTAAAGCATTTATTAATTTTTACAAAAAAAAAAATTTTACATTTTTGTAAAATATCATAAATAAAAAGAACACAGTAACGGTATCAAGTTCTCCACATTAATCATAATCAATATGAAAATATATCAACTTACCTGTTCATCAGAACTACCTGAAGCAAAGTATTCTCCATTCTGACTGAAACGCACGCAATTTGCTGCTCCCTACACATACACACACAAAAAAAATTTTTGTTTCTTACAATATTCGCTCAAACTTGAATTTGAGAAAAGGAGACTTGAAAAACAGAAAGTATTCACCACACAAAACAGTGCAAGCTGGTATTTGTAACAATTTGAAAACACAAAAACTAATTGAAACAGATTGGCTTGCAAATATAATTGGAATGATCAAGAAGTGTTTAATAATTTACCTGATGTCCATGCAATGTATAGAATAATCGGCCTTCCATCAAATCCAATATCTAAACAAATAATCGAGATGAATTCTCAATACTATGAAAAATTATCAAAAAAGGAAAAAAGGACTTCAGCAACGCCTGAACTGACATGCCAAAATAACGAAGAATAAAATGTTAGTTCTTACTTTCAAGGTATTATCTGATGATGCTGAAACAAGGTAATTCCCACTAGGATGAAATGAAATCGAATTCACCGCATTACCATGAACTACAATAACAACAAAATAACATCAAAAGGAAATGACAAGAAGTAATTATCTTTGTACCATAAAGCATATATTTTCGCGTATACAAATCTTTACGAATTTTTACAACTGAATCGCAGTAAAAAAGCGGTTCGATCACGAAATTAAATTTTTTTTCTTCCATTTTATAGTGCTTAGCGTTGAAACTACCGTGAAACCGACCCTATAACCGACGCAAACTTGAAAATTAATTTTACAACATGCTTTTTCAGGCCCCTCAAACTGTACCTCAATAATGATATTCATGAAGGACGGAAATAAAAGGAAAATATGAAATTTAATGGACAAAGAGTTGATATTTCACGTCAGTGAAATTACTTCTTAGTGAAAATTTGTTTTATCTATCCTTGGTAATGATTAGTAGAATTAGTTTTATCTTATTATTCATCCTTGAAGTGTTTATTGAAATTTAAAAAATAAAATAATCACCTTGATAATGTTGTAGCAACTTGTTCATTCGAATATCCCAAACCTATCCCAAATAAAAATAAGCCAAAATATAAACAAAAGTAATAATAACAAAAACTGGTAAAAGACATTCGACAGTACAAAAGGACGTTAAATAGTATCAAGAATCATTTATTTTGTACAACCTTGTTAGTTTAGATTCTTTCTTGGAAATTTAACAGTCAGAAATCTATCCTATTGAATTTGCATATAGAAAAAACTACGTAAACTACGTAAATGGGTAAATGTGGTTATTGGAACTTGATACTAAAATCAAACTAGAAGAATTGTGGATAAAAACAGTAACCTCGTGTACGCTCTAACTACACAATTCACTTATCTTAATCCATATTATTTTAATATCTCCTGTCTAGTGAAAGAAACAAACACGACATACTTTGACAGTATTGTCAGTACCACCGGCAGCGATACATGTTCCGTTCGGATGAAATTCAACGTGATTAACAAACCTATAAAATATAAGAATAGAAATTCACATATGTACATGACTGAAAAGTACATTTTATATTTAGAGCTTTTCTTGATCTTAATTAAATTTTATGTGAAATAGACAACGTTCTGGCAGTTATTTTGAATAGAATATTTCAACATTTTCCAACAGGTAGGTTTACTAGTACATGGGAACGAATAGTTTCTTGTGATATAAGTTCAAAAAGAAAAGAAATTAATTTACGAAAGGAATATTTTAAATAGATGAATTTAGATATTGAAAATGCTAATTATTAGTTGTTCATAATCCAACTAATAACAGACTTAGAATCTTTCATCATTCCTTTCACTCCTTGTGCTCACCGGTTTCTTTGTGAATGGAAATTATACAACCAATAGTTTTTTGGTGACACATAAATAATATTATTCGATTATTTTTATGCCTGCTGATTTTATAAATATAGGCGGAGAATTATCTTATGTAAATAAATAAAAGGAAATTATTATTTCATTACCCTCCATATTCATAAAATGTATGTGTGCATTCTTTTGAACCACGATCCCATAATTTGATGGATTTATCATCACTAGCAGATACAATCAACCGACCATCTGGAGAGAACCTTAAGAATAAATATATAAAAAATATTCCGTTATTTTTATTGCAGTGTAATATCAGATTTGTGACGACATATGACTTGTGACTCCATTACCTTGCACAACGAACCCAATTCATATGTCCAGTCAATGAAAATTGAAATTTCTGTCGATGCACTGCCCATAACTAAAACGAAGAAGAAATGAATGTAAGCGAAACTAAGGACAAAAAATTACTGGTTCTTATAGAAAAGGGCGTGATCTGAAAGTCATCTCACCTTTAATGATTTATCATCGGAAGATGTCAACAAATATTGACCATCTTTTGAAAAATCAACACTTCTAACAGTTCCTACATGTGCTTTGAAGACTGTGCTTTCTCCTTTCCTAAAGAGTAAAAAATTAATAGAAATATATGTTTATAAATAAAATCTCCAAAAATGGTTGCAAATTGAGGCTTTATCAGGAAATTTTGTGAATTACGGTTAAAACTCTATTTTTTCGCAATCCTATGTGGTATGCATAAGATTTTACAACTTTGTAACTAAATTTTTTTGGAAGATTTAACTTTGCATTTTGTCTTACCAATATGTATTAATGCTATTAAAGGTATAATATATATTGTTATATTATTGGAATAAAAATGAATACTTTATTTTGGTCAAAACTTACACACTTGGAATCCAAAGACGAACAGTCTTATCTCTTGATCCAGAAGCAATTAGATGGCCAGATGGAGAAAAACAAACTGAAGTAATAGCATCCTAGAGAAAAAGGTACAAGAACAAATCAACAGTAAATCTTTATCATATAAAATATATCATATATATATATACATATATATATATAGGTTTTGTTTTAGGGCGGTTAGCATTTTGTAGAGACTGTTGTAATCGAAAACATTTTTTTCATTCAAATGTACCGAAAACATTAAATTTTGAAATTTATCGATAATGTACAACGTATATATATACCTTATGCCCAACAAATCGGTATGCACGCATGTGAGGCTTAAAATGAAACACCATCAAACTTGAATCCATTGAACCACTTACTTAAAAATAGGAAAAACCAGCTTAAGTTATTGATATATATAAGTTATTAATTGTAAATCAATTTTATTTTTAGTGAGTGTGACCAGCCTATGTAGATTAATTATTTCACTGATTGATACATTGATATATATATGCTATATTATAGTTTCATGTATTCTCACAATCTTTCTCATTCGTTCATTTATATTATTGCTCCTATATATTAATTTAGTAGAGCACTGTTGTTGATCGCTATTCATTATCAACCACTAATATAACTTATATATATATATACTAGATAAAACCAACTGTTCAAAAAAATTGGTAATAAATATTATGAATAGAAGTATAAAAAATACCAAGTTGTTTCATGTTGGGATTGAAATCCAGACATGTTACTGCATCACGATGACCTTTAAAATGTCTTTCAAGACTTGGATCCTCCTAATAATATAATAGTAAAATTTTAATAATCTCGACGAACACATATATATATGCAAACTATTTTTCTTCTCGTTAATAAATATTTAAATTAATAAATTTTAATTTTAATTTTTTGGTGTTTATCAACTTTACAATTTTTCTATCTTATAGCTTGTAAGCCTGTCAATTGTAAGGAGAGTTCATCATGCAACTGTGTTACGTATCTTTAGTCCACATTGAGAACCAAGTGTAATGGATAAACTGTGAAATAACATCAATGTTTGATTAAAACTTACCAGAGCTGAAGTCATGATGAACAATGTTACAATACAACCAACTATAAAATACCTACAGTATTTCTAAAGAATCGGAAAGTGTTAATTAATTATACCGTGGATTTCCCAAATTTTGGACCCTTATTTTAAAGATGTGTTACATTGTTATATGTTTACATGGGTTCAATATAAAGCTAGGACCTTAGTTTGAGCACATGTAAGAGACCATCTCAAAATTATTAAAACAAAATAATAAAATAAAATAATTAAAAAAACTCATCAAAATTTGTTGAGCCATCTGTCCTAATTTGTCTAAAAATTTGTTGATAAACAGAACAATCAGCTTTATCTGCTAATTTTTGAAAAGCAACAATTGAAGCAAGCAATCAACAACTTTTATAAAGAACTAAGTTTAGATCATAATTTTCTTTGCAAGTTTTTTGTAAGAACCTGTTCTATGGAGGAGTGAGAAACAATAAACTAAACTTGGATGTTAAAGACCATAACATGTTATTATAAAAGATACAAAACATACTACAGATTACCGTATACTCTATGAAAGAGAACAACGATTTTAAAGCCAGTCAAAAAAAACATTTTAAAAACATTAAACATGACAAAAGTTTATGACAAACAATATAAGTTATATATCTTGATTTTTGTACTGGTCGGCGCTGCCATTTTAAAACTTTCTCCGCCAAAGCAAAATGAAAACATTAGCCTCGTGCCTACGATTAGACAGTGCAAATAGCCCCCTCGAAAAGAAGAAGAATTTTACACGATTTTTTTTATAAGCAACTTATATACACGAATTTTTTTATAAGACATGATTTTGGTCAGATCTCAAGTTACTTATGTTTTAGCCAATATCTAAATCTAAAGTAGCTTAATAATTTTTCAAATCTAGTTCAAACTTATAAACTGCTTGTTCAAACTGCTTATAAACGAGCTGCTTATAAAAAATCTTGTAGTTTTTTTGATTAATGGAGGGACGAGGTTGTTTTGGGTTTAGACAAAGCGAAAGCTTAATATTGAGCGTCATGAACTGGCCAGCCTCATGCCCAGGGCCCCATTCCCAACGAAAATTCAAAGATTTGGATCTGCGGGAGAGACGGAACCATCTTGACGATGATATTGAATTATGCAAATATAGGTCGATAGAACTTTATATCTGTGTTAGTTAGTAGTAGGCTAGCTTCTTTACATTTTTTATTTTATAGGGATGAATCTTGTCTATGTCTCGATATTATGAAAGTTATTAACTTTCCCCCAAATGGGATATTTTTGAGCCTGATCACCGCAGTTGTTTTAAAGATGAAACAAAAAACTTGAAAAAATTTTTGGTAAAAAATTCGGTAATTTTTTCCTAGGGTTTTTCTTTATTATAGTAAATTAAATTACTAGCTTTAAATATATACTAAAAACATATCAGCAAGTCTTAACTTGCTATATTTATTTTAACAGAGTATAGAAAATCGTTTTGTTTTCATAATTACCATGGTAACTTCATGTAAACATGCCTCCATCAAAACTGACTACACAGGAATGACGTAAAAGAAAAATCACAACAAAAAACAAAACAAGACATACAAAGTAGTGAGTGAAACAACAATTATAAATCAATATAAGAACAGATTTCGTCATTATAAATGCAACAAAATAATTTCGGTAAGTTTCTTCTCACTTTTTATAACTTGGTATCAGGAGAGAGAGAGAGAGAAAAAGTAAAAAAGTTCAAGTTTTAAAAAGAAATGGACGATAAAAATAAAGAGCGCAAAAAGCAGAATAAAAAGAAAGATAAGAAAAGTAAGGAGATAATATCTGGTTTGTGGTGAGTTTTGAATGTACACACGGTCAACGCAAATACAAAATCAAGTATTTACTAGTTCAAACAACTGCCTACGTAGAAACTGACTCTCTTCTACAGATATATCTTTAGTGTACATATAACTGTTACTGTAAAAGTGGAAGAGAGTCTACTGTAGCTACCACATAACGTAATGTTCAGTATTTACTATTAGGAAGTTATTTTTGATGGTTGCAGTGCTCAGGATTTTCGTTCATTCACTATTTTACAAATACTTTATTTACAATACCAGATTATCGGCCTCAAACTTGTGAGAA
>JAUEKX010101084.1:0-12380 GCA_031834005.1 Dendronotus venustus
GTCTCACGCACCATCTTCTTTGTGAAGTTGAAGCTTCAATCTCATGGCTTCGATTAATTGAAGAAAGTTTAATTTACAGAACGCATTTTAGGAGATATAGGGCCAAGTGTGTGCCCCGGTATCAGAACCTATTATCGGTGATCATAATTTTTAAAAAATGTAAACAAATCACAGCTGATTTTTGTTGTTCAGTTACGTCATTGTTTTTTACGAAAAATTATTTAAAATCACGGTCATTAACTTTATATATACACTACAAAGAATTAATAAAAAGAATTGTTGCTACACCCGGTTTCTATCAACTTTGAACCTTCTAACTAAATAGCCGCAATCAGACTTTTGGGAATTAAACTATTCAAGTATGAAGTTCCGCGAAAGTCGTTCCTTAATTTACGATGACAGTTCTGTAAGTTAATAAACATATTTTCACGTTTGTAAACACACCGATAATAGGTTCGCTCTGGTTTTAGCAGTTTTTCTGGTTGTGCTCACTTTAAATTGGATCTAGAAAAGAAAAAGAAAGGTTTGGTTTACTTTTTGAAATATTTTGTTAGCTATGATATTATTATATGTGCAGACAAAAAAATTAAATAACAGAATATAATACTCGTGAATATAACTGCACTAATAGTTACCTTACTGATAATAGGTACCGCTACCTTATTTACCTATTTTTTAAAATTCACATTCAATATATACAAGCAACAGACTTTTTGCTTTTGAATTTTTCGTACTACCGTAGATTTACCATATTCTGAACTCGTACCTTATTTTGAATGTATGTAAACAAACTAATCAGCAGACTTGCATTTTGACGCGTTGTGTATTCTACTAACCGTATAGGTTGTCAAACAAACCAAAAATGATTAAAAAATATTGTTGTAAACTATGTCTGTTTGCCCTTTTAAATTGGAGGTCCCAAGTGAAGACTGATGCTAGTCGAACGTCAAGAGCGAGTGAAATAGCATGAAGGGGCTGTATACACTACACTATTTCTCGTTATTTATAATTTTTATTAAACATTTATAAAATGCGCGCTAAATGTAATGCTTTAATGGAAACAATGCTTTAATTAGCTAATGTAAATCACGAGAGCACATATCTAATTATTTGGTGATTTAATATCAAAATAATAATGGTTCTGCACACAATTTTACGACATCTGCATCTTGCTATCACATATTTTAGTTTGCTGTATAGGTTGGTGGATGAAATTGTTGTAAGTTACAGACTTGGAAAAATGTTTTTTTACATACGTTCAAAATAAGGGTACGCGTTCAAAATATGGTAAATCCACGGTACTAACCAAATTAAATTTCAATAACGAAACAATACAAAGCAAACAAATTTGTGATCTCTGTCTAAAGGAATCAGTTCTCTCTGAATGAAAACAATAAATGAAAAAGAGAAAGAGAGATGGTTTTGCTCTGTTGTGTGCTTTCCGGGAATGATTATAAAGGGCAAGTCTCATCTCAACTCAATAAATACACAAGATTTAAAAAAGAAGAGCTAAATAAAACAGTATAACATAGTATATACGATTATAGTATATGTATATACAGCTACAAATAATACTACTAAACAAAAATAACAAAGGTATAAGATCATTTTTGACGACTTAGATTTGGCAGCTGATTTCGCAGATTTTTGCAGTTTGCGATGCGTCGACTTTACAATTTTTGAAATCTCATGCTTTCTCCCATTATGAATCTATGTAAAATTGTCACCAAAAGCAAATATCCGGAATCTCATCGTTCTTCCTCCGGGTGACCCGGCTTTTGCACCTCGAGAGATATATTTTGCGACGTTATAAATTTGTCGAAAACACATACTGAAAGTACACGTTTTTTTTTATTAGAACATCTAAATTTTGGCTGGGGCTGGATGTGCTTATTTTTCCAATAATTTTCAGCCTCAAGTGTTCTTATTGACGTTCTTAATATATATATATGAATCCAAGTAACAAGAAAAAAATGCATTGTCTTGAAAGAACCGTAATAACGCCTTTTATTAAAGCGTGAACATTCTTTTAATTCTTTAGCTCCTTTCTTTTGATATTGATTAAATAAAAGTTTTTTTGTTTTGTTTTTCTTAATTTTAGCCTTGGCACGTTTTTAAGATGTTCTTAATTTTCGGACAAATCTTAGCCTAAATGTTCTTATAAACTAGGTTCTAATAAAAAATAAACAACGATGTAAATATGTTTCACGGTGTTTCTTTCTTAGGAATCAGGATTGTGTTATGTAAACAATAGTTTGGTATTCTTGTGATTTACGACCATTAGGCTTCTTGGCAGACTATGATGTGTTCTGCAAGAAAGTTTCTGGAACTGCTCTGGGCAGAAAAATTAAGTAAC
The DNA here is from genome assembly GCA_031834005.1 of Dendronotus venustus. Taxonomy (NCBI): domain Eukaryota; kingdom Metazoa; phylum Mollusca; class Gastropoda; order Nudibranchia; family Dendronotidae; genus Dendronotus; species Dendronotus venustus. The sequence continues at coordinate 2,357 of JAUEKX010101084.1, forward strand.
TTTTGAGGCTGACCATCAAGACCTAAGTAACCATTGTGAAGCGATAGTTTTGAGGCTCAGTATTTCTAACTACAAGCTTTCTCTTCTTTTACCAAAAATGTATTATTATTTCTGTCATTCCTGTCTTGCGACATTCGTTACATTGTAAAATCCCTGAAATTGAGCAACCTTTGGAGCTCGGGTGGAAAATTTCATTATTTTTTCTATTTTTTATTACGCAACAACTAAGCAAATTTAAGCCTCAAAAGGGTGAAAAAAGCAACTTTTGGGGCTGAGCTAGATTCAAGTTGCTTATAGTGTATTCATTCATCCCAGGCTTCCCGTTAGAATTCGATGTTTTGCATGTAAGTCTTAGAGAAATCGTAGAAAACACTGGGGTGTTCATCAAACTTATTTCGTTCCCAACATCAAGTCTAAAATGAGCTTCTTGGGTACTGAATGGATAAATAATTTGCAGAATACCTCCATTCACAATTCGCAAAAGTTTATCTCGGGAAATTTCCCGAGTTTTTGGGCTCACGAAAGTTTCTCTTATTAAAGTCGTCAAAATGTTTCGAGAAATTAACTTCGAGTTATTATTTATTTATTTATTTATTAGATAATATTTTAACAGGATACATTGTATCAGTTATAATAAAAACTGTTTTTCATACAAGTCCTGAAGTTATAGAGAGAAATCGATCAAGTGACAAATTTGTTGTACCCACTGTTCAAATTTTGAAGTATACAAGACTTTTTTCTGTTGTTTTCCTGAAGAATCCTTCTTATGCGTGAAATTTTGAAAACATACTAATTTTCTTCTTGCAAGTGATCGTACAATATTTTTTCGACTTGCTGGACTGAGTACAAAACCATGTACCTTTCATAGTTAAAATTAATAGGCCTTAAAATTAACAACAAGAAAAACGAAGACACTCATTTCTATACAATTTTTTTAATATCTGATCAAAATAATTTTAGATGACCACAACAACAGCCGTACTACATGATGAAGAATTTGAGATAAAAATTGTAGCAAAAATTACACATATTTTTTATAAGCAAATGTACTAAAATCTGGTAGATTACTAAGCAACATTAGGATGAGTAATATTAGATATATAAGCAAAGATTAATTTGCAGAACTGCAGATCGAGTTTTCTACTATAGATTCTACCCAATTAAATAACCTTCGTTAATCGGACTAGTAATTTTAGCTAAAAGAACAATATTTAACAACTAGAACAAAAATACAAAAGGTAAATCAAATATCATTATAAAATAAAGTTGCTATTTAAAGCTTTTCCATGACCTCGGCTCGGATATCGGCCTTTGATTATGAATAAAATTGATTCGGAATTATTCTGGTTAAAATCGTGGTATTGTACAATAAGATTTCAAATGTTCGTTGTCTATTTTACGCAGAAAAAGCATACATACACAGTTAATAAATTTGACAGAAAATTACTTGCATAAACATTCTGTCTGTTCGTAAACCAGGTTGTGCAAACCAGGCATCATAGGAACAGTGAAAGGTTATTTATCAAATTTACTCTGGAGCAATCAGATCTAACATATATTCAAGCTGTTGAAGTATTTCCAAGTTTGAAAACAATCATGTTAGAAACATTTTTTTCGCTTCACGGATCATTTGGAAGCTTTCCATTCTCATTGGTGTAAACTTCATAACAGCTAACGTTCATCTATATATGTTCTAGTCAATCCTTTTAAACACTTCCTCCGACAAGACAACAGCAAGATTGGTGATATATACATGCATATTATAATACATGCATATATATATATATATAAATTTCAACAATCTGGTTTCCATGGGATGATTACCATTAATTGATTGGAGCAGGAAGAGTATTATTCTGCATGTAGAAACCGCTAATCGGATTGTCAATACAACTCACTGAAAATTAACAGAGAATCAAAAATGTCAAAATTAATTTTGAAAATAAAATATAATCTGAAATTTTGGATTAGGTTAGGAAATCAAATTAAAAGAGAAATCTATTACTCTGAAGTAGAGTTTTTTTTATAAAGTTTATTTGTATTCTTTGTTTTTTAAACAAAGCATATTGTAGCACAAATTATTGTTTAAATTACAATCGGTATATACTTGAATTTATGAGAATTTGAGTAAGAAATATAGAAGAATTCCCAACTTAACTTTTAAGACTTACATGATTTGATGTGTTGAGTCTTTTTCATTGTTCGTGACAATTCAGTTGGATTTGAACCAGACATATATTGGATCTCTTGCTCATATGCTTGTACCTATATAGTTCAAAATAAAACGATCTGTCAATAACATTTTCTCTCAAAAATGAAAAGAGGCAGCAGTTTAATAAGTATCCAGATATTGCGAGCAAATAATCTCGAACAATCAGATCAATAAGATAATAGTAAAAAAAAATTAATTTATGACATATCCCTTTTATTTAAGTGAAAAATAATAAAAAGGAAATCAAAATAAATAAACAGGAAATTACTAAAATTGAGAATTTAAATATTCTTCATTAAAAGGATAGGGGAGGATGTAAGATTAAAATTTTAATATATAGAGTATACATATAGCTGTAAACTGAAAGTCAGGAATCAAAATGTAAGAGTCTTGTTTACACGCAGAGAAAATCAAATCGTAAATTGAAAAGCATTTTCCTTTTTTAAAAACTGACTGACTTCTAAAACGACTTCTATAACTTCTAAAATTAAGTTCATGAAATTAACAGGAATTCCCGTATGAAATATATAATTATCAATAGATCACAAGAACAAACCTTGGCAGAGAGTTCCGGATACTTCATGGCAAAAGTGTGGAGAACGGAATTCTCATTAATGAGAGACGAAAGTTCTTGTTCAGTGCTCATGGAATGCGAATCGTATTGCCATAATAAATAATTTGACTCGATCAACAATCCACAACACATTATAAACACCAACTGCATTAAGAAAATAAAATATATTACATAGAAAAAATCGTAGATGTTCCGGAAATTCAAGTTACACAAAAATATTGGATATATTTTAGACAATAGTTGTTAGCAAAATTAAATCCCCATAAAATATGGAATTAATTTGTGAGTGAATTTCTAAATTTGCTTATAAAAATTCCCAGTTAACGTTGAGTATCGAACGATCGACGTGGAATTAAATTCACGAGGAACTTGATACTTGTTATATCTGCAAGACTTTTTGCATTGGTTGCTAAGTTCCCATTTATTTTTAATTGGTCACCAACATTTAATCTAAATTCCAATGCATTAACACGACCCGATTGAATAAATAAAGAAATGATATTTACCTCTTCAATCTCCTGGTTCCTGGTCACCTGGTGCACCACATTAGCTTGCAACACCGAATGTTTCAAGGTCTCGATCATCTCTGCTGCCGTCTCCAATTGCTCTTCAATCTCTAACTGTCGCTCTTGCAAATCAACGGGTATATCATGCTCCACCTTCATGACATATTTCATATTGCGTATATAGATGTAATTGCTGATCACAGCCTCTGCTAGTGCAACGAGCGGATGTCGATGTTGCAGTGGAATCTCATCGAACATCTCGCGCATCGCTTTGAATTCGCCTTCCTCGATGCGCAGATCTCGACACACGTTTAATAGCTGCTTCAGTGCAAATCCCCACCAGAAGTAGAGCGACTGGTAGTGTAGAGATACCGGATCGATTTGCTCGGACACAGGGCCGGTACCGAGGCTCTCCAAATAGGAAATAGCGCGTTGGCGGAGCTCGATCTTTCCCTCGTTCGGATAAAAGCTGTCGGGAACGATGATGCGCTTGATCGCTTTGCTCAACAGGTGTTCTTGAAATTGGACAAATACAACTTGTAACAGGTCGTCTGCAGGGAAATAAAGAGAAATATTCAAAACGATTAATTGAATGATTATAGTATCAGGTATATGCAGGTAAATTTCAATTAAGCCTATGATTTTGAAAATTTATATGTTTACTTACTGTCATCTAATTTGGATTCATCATCTAAAAAACGAAAACAAAGATCTTTATAAAAACAAGTTAATCCCGTAATCAACTAAAGCAAACATTTTAACATCCTGATTCTTTCGTACGTATTAAAATACTCGAGAATAAGTGTATAAACATCTGAAATGTAAAATATCTTCAGTCAATATGGTAATGTAATTTATAATAGATTTTACATGAGTCGTACGGCATGATGTCTATACGATAGTAAAAAAAAGAGTATTTATTGAAGATTTAATTTTTTTTAAATATAAAATGGTAGTTTGGAAAATCTCTACGTTTAGAAGTGACGAAGAATATGACTTTCTAAGCACAAACGAAAACTAACGAAACTACAACGTATATTTCACGAGTCAGTGTTTTACATTCAATCAAACATAGTACCTGTCACATTGAAGACAGTTTGTCGGTTGATGTCCCACAAGTTACTGGTAAAAAATGCGTAGCCTCTATTCTCGAAGATCCAGTCCACAGCAAACACACCATCTTTACTAGCTAGCGAAGCGTGGTGAGCACAGGCTAAGAAATAGTACTGTAATTGGAAAACAGGAACATTATTAAATTGATGGCAATAAAGGTCTGGGCACATTTGACAACCATTACTGCACATATACTTATAAACTTTATATGTTTTATGGGAATAAAAAAAGAAAAAAACAAACAAATACAAAGCAAAACACTTTCTATTACATTGTAGCATATACAAAATTTTCCCTGGTTAGTCTCTATTCTGTTATTGATACTTTCCCTTGGATTATGCTCTGTAGTAGTGTAGGGGATTGACATTATTGGTCAGTGGGAAGGAGAACTATTTTACCTCTGGGAATGGAGCCATCCATGTCCACAACCTTTCTCTCATGTGCACAACAGCTGTTGCGTAGAGATTGCACAACATTTCTTTGTCGCACGACATTTCGGCTGCATAGATGGCGTTGATGATATAACAGGCTGATTCCATGTAGGAGCTTGAACCATCTAAGAGAAGAAAATTAATGGTCGTTTGCAGTCGTTTGCAGTTATCCAGTTCACAATATTTTCTCGAAAATAACATATTCTTCAAAATTATATTATACTTAATTTTGGTGTTTATTATTTACAAATTACAACAACTAAATTTTTATATTTTACATTTTTGTTAACATTTAGTGCGGTTATAATAAGTGGTTACGTAATAATTTCAACCTTAGGTAGGATCGGTATCTGTCATAAAAAAAAAAAAAAAATTCCGCCCCCTTTTTTTTCCTCGTTGGCTGATCTAAACAGCTACACGGTGTGTACGGTGGTTGGATTCAAACTAGATCCTCCCAAGAAAAAGCCAAACTTGCTAGTCTACTTACCTTTCATAGAAATCTCATGAAGCTTCTTGTACGCTTTCGCAGATAGCTTAGCAGCAAATTCGCGTTCTTCTCTTTCCTTGCGACAAGAGATGGCGGCTGGGAGGATAGAGTTTCCAATGGCCTCCAGTGTAGTCAACATACCAAGTTGATAGAGCATATGGCACATACATTTCCATGAGAAGCTGGCCAACATACCATAAAATGTCTTTGGGCAGCTATTACCAATGACAAAGAGAGCAATTCGTAAGGAGGCCTTCGCATCCTCGAAATCATGCTGTAGGATAAAAAATTAACAAGTGAAGAAGTAAAATAAAAGGGTGACGGTATTGTCTAAATGTGAAATGCATGAGCAAGAAATATGCCATCGTGTTTTATTTTAGACAAGAGATATATATGCCACAGCAAATTAACTTTTTGACCTAAATTGTCTCAAAAATGACTGATGTAAATTAATTTGAGAAAAAAGATGTCACTTAAAAGATGATGCTGATAAGATTCTAACATTTTGACAGTATAATCTCAATACAAATTTAATGCAGTGATACTTTTACATTTCTCATAATTAGAGAAATTCATAGTGATTTGGATAAGTGGACCTTGGTGATTAGGGTTGTTGCTAAGAGGAATCGTGAAATCAATTACATAGCACATACCTTGTTAATCTTTTTCTGAGCTTTTCGAAACTGGCTCCTAAAGCACAGAGTCAATTTTGAGTTCTTCTCACACTTTGGGTTGCCACGCAACAACATCACCATTAGGATGAAGAGCGAAGTGAACACATTCACAAAGGTGGAAAACAAGGAGAATCCAGGTGAAGCTTCTGGTTCACGGATTCCCAGCAAATGTCTTGAACTAAATGCTGGAGCTATGCATAAAAATATATGAAAAAAAAGGTTAATATTATACTGTATTCTGCTTTTTATGGGAGACATTAGAAATAATAAAATCGAATTCACAGTACACAACAAAAATAAAAAAGAATCTCATTGTTTTCCCTTACACTAATCAATACGCACGTTCACGTGCCTAACATAGTAAAAATAAGCCTAACATATTTTGTTAACAGCAAGGTTCGACTGTGTAAATAAATAAAGAAACATACCCTGGTCACCTTTACCACCACCACCAGCAATCAAGGACAACGGATTGAAAATAAGGAAGATGAAAAGGGCGAAGCAGGTCATCACTTTCGCACCATCTCTCGTGCTCTGTCTTTGGAAAGGTGACGCATAATGGTCCTGTTTGACTTCTGGCTCCACATTCTTGTTGGTGGTCGAATCGGAGGAGGTGTTCTCCGACGTTGTACAAGAGTCAGACATGTTTGAGTCACTACTAGAGCTGGACACACAAAACTGCGATTGCGACAAAATCCCGATATTCCTCACTGAAATTGATACAAAGGCACAGCAAAGTTGATGATTTCATTTAAAAAACCATAAAAAATTAGATGAAAAACAAACAGTCTAGCTGAACGGAAATATTTTGCTTGAATATTTGGAGAAATGTAAAGAATCTTCTTACTTATAGGTAATTAGGCTAGTTATAACACTTAGACTTACATTTTTTGGACATGCTGCAATAAGCAATTTACATTTAAAGCTTGAATAAAGGAAGTGCTTACGTTCATCGAAAACTGATTTCATTTTATCAAATCTCCTCCTCAGAGATTCATTTTGCTTCTTCAGTCGTTTGATCTCTTCGATGGAAGCTTGCAATATGGAATTCTTTGTGGCCTATAGTGTAAGAAGGATTGTTATATATAAGTCATAATGATGTAAAAGATAACAAGTAACATAAAACCAAAAATTAAATCCATGGGAGAGGTGTCACCTACACATACACAATATAAATAAAAGAAAATTGTCATACCTTCTTATTATCAGTTCCAGGCAACATTTTTTTTAACTCACTCAATGAGTCTGTGATCTTCATCCGATAGCGCTTTTCAATGACTACATGTTCAACTCGCGAGCGCTTGGCTTCTGCCTTAGCACGTTTGGCTTCCAGTTTCTTCAATTTGTGTGCTTTGGATGAGTGGTGTGATGATGAATGTGATGATTTAACACGGTCGATGGCCATTTTAGTTGGAGAATGAAGGTGGTGGTGACTAGAAACTACTATTTCACTGTTGTTGTTGGAAATGGTGGATTTCGTTAGAGCCATCACTTTTTGCAACTGCTGCTGCTGTTGCATAAACAGGGTGGATTGTGATTGATTTTGTGATGCAGCAGATGTTGTTGAGACAAAACTGGTATTTGCTGTTGTTGGTACCTGGAAATAAAGATTTTGACTATTTAAACAAACACAGAGATTATTTGTTTATTAGAATCCCCAAAAACCAACTTTGCAAAAACTTTCTTTTATTGGTAGAAATAAGACTATAGATTTTCTATTTTTTAAGAATTAAAGTAGTTTTTCATAGAGCAAAAGGTAAGTCTCTTAAAAATTCTGGACATACCATTAATAATAGCTTTTTACTTACTTGTACGTAGTTTGTTGCTGTTGTTGGTACTCCTTTTCCTTGTTGCATGAGAAGAGCTTCCAGATTTTCTTCTGTAACAGGCACATCCTTGTCTGCTGATATCATAATGTTGTCATCAGGTGTACACATTGCCTGAACCTTTTCTTCTTTAACATCCTCTTGTGATGTCACAATCTTGCGCTTGCCAGGTTTGGTGTTGCCTTTGGGAAACACTCTTTGGATTTTCTCCTTTTTGTCTTGCAAGGTGTGCATTATTGTGTTTTTAGTTTGTGTAATGTTGTTTTTGGTTTGGGTAAGCATCTTTCGAAGTTGACTGTCATTTTTGGATGCGTTAAGACTCTGTTGTATAAGCTGTGAGTTGTGTTGTTGTGTTATCAAATTGATTCTTTGTTGCTGAAGATTTTGCTGGAGATCCAACTGACTTTGTTGTTGTTGCTGCTGCTGTTGTTTCTGTTCTTCTTGCTGTTGTTGCTGTTGCAACAAAGCCTGCTGCACCTGTTGTTGAATCAACTTTAAAAGCATTTGTGGAGAAATTTGGTTTTCAACTGCATTTCCATTCAACATTTGGTCCAGATTTGGCTCAGATTCTGATAATGGACTTGGATAATCAATACTCAACTGGTCTGGTGACAATAATGGTGAGTCTATCATGTCACTTGGAAGGCCACTGTCTATACTACCAGTAGAAGGAGAATATTGGTCTCCATATGGACCCACTGATGAAAACGGTGGAGAATATTGATCAGCCAAACTTGAGTCACTTGCGGAAAAGCTTTGCTGGTCAAAACCATTCATGCTACCCATCATCATGTTTTGTGTGCTAAGACCAAGCACATTTGCTCCACCAGCACCAACTTCCATGTCAGCAATCAATTGTTGGATGTCTTTGTCTTCTTTAAGCATTTCTATAATGATGATTTTTATTTGACTACAGTTTTTTAGGTCATTGGTTTTGGTTGCCCAATACTGTATATCAGTGTCAAAAACCTTCTGTATACCCCACTGAGTAAGAAACACAATATATCAATAGGATTTAAATCAACCAATTATTGAAAGTGTTCCAATTTTTTAAAGAGACACATTAGTGATTTTAAGCGGTATAAAAATGCTACTACAGCTATTCCACCTTTTAGCCAATTTAAAACAAGATCAGCTACATATATATATATTACTATATTATATATATATAACCCACTCAAAAACAAATTTTCTCACAAAGAATATAACTCATTAATAAGATCAAACAAACATAAGATCAAATCAATAATAGATCTATTCTTGTGCAAATAGAAATTGATATACTTCAATCGACAGAATATTTTGCTTTTGATATCATGCACTTAATTTGGCTTTATACTTTCTTTTAACTTGTGTTTATTATATCTTTCTGATCTATTTTCTTCTACTTCTAGATCAAAATATTAACATTTTGCATTTAAACAATCTCATAGATACTGCCTTATTACATTACATTTCGCAAAATAAGAAAAAGAAGGCTTACCACTGATATCAGCATCAGCAAAATTTTCAAGAGAGCTATCAATTGGCCATCCATTTCCCAAGCCATCTACATCCATTTTCATTGATTTTGTAAGTCTTTTTATGTTAATTCTAAATCCATCTCTCTAAAAAAAGCATTTAGTGTATGTTAACCTTATAAGTGACAATGAAATTAAAATATATATATACAGTCATTGGAAGCAAAGTAGTCCCTTGACTAGTCAATGATATTTTGGTGTGAGTAAAAAATTGCAAACTAACACATTTAAACAGAACCTTATGAGACTTCAAATATATAAAAATGTCAATAATTTTTTATTAATATCTTGAATCAAATTGTTGTGATTGTAAAGATATATATAATCTAAATCAATGAGTCAACACCACTTACATGCTAATGGTTAAGTTTAGAAATTAAGATGTCATAATCTACTATGAGCTGTGGTAATATCCAGTTACTCAAATTTTCATGAAATTCCTGACAAGTTATTAATATTTACTTTTTATGGGAGACCATCATCTACATGATGGTATCTACTTTAATTTGAGAAAGTTCTGCAAGTTTCTCAATTTTTGTCCTTTATACAAAGTTTGACTCATAGATTGAAGATGTTAATGACAGTTCTAAGGATTTGTACTGTATAGTAGTAGTAGTAGTAGTATTTATTTTTCCTCAATACTTATGATATAAATTACAATAAAAATCATAGACAAAGAGA
>JAUEKX010101306.1:0-12375 GCA_031834005.1 Dendronotus venustus
GAGAGATGGTATTTCTAATTATTTGTTGAAATACAATATTTCTAATGAAAAATTTCATGGAAATATGGAATTTAAAAATATTGGAAAATGGAAATTTAGTTTTTCGCCCAGTGCTAAAAACAAGGCCATTTTGAAAATAACATACACGCACAAATTACTTTATCGAAGAAGTGGTTGAATTGTAATCGTGTTACCGCAGTGCAGCGTAACTCTAAATAGCTCGTTTCGAAATACGCATAACTCTTTTAACAAATTCTTCCAATTTTCATAGCAGCACAGCCAGTGCTATTATCCAACTACTGGCACAAGAGGAACAAATTCCAGAACGGGGTTTTGGAAAGGGTTTTCCGGTTATGCCACCCATAACGTAGAGATAATAACTTAAAACTTCTTTACTCACTTTGGTATTGTTAATATAAATTTAAACGTAATTATCCAGAAATATAGGAAAGATAAAAAGCGAGAACTTTTATATTATATCTAATTAAATTTTAATCGTTTCCCCTCTATGGAGAAGTTTACTTTTCACTTGAAATAACAAGACAGATGTTTGATTTATCAACTCTCCCTCTTCTTTTCGTATTGTTATTTTTTTTCTTTTATTTATTTTCATTTGTTTTTCATAATTTTTTTTCATATAGAGAAAGGCAGCTGTTTTTCTTTCTTTCTTGTATTTTTTTTTTCTTCGCTCGTGTGTAAACAGCACTCAAAAGGAAGGATAGATTTTTCTCAGTTGTTGTATTGGTGAAAATTCGTTCGTAGAGGAGACGCCCGATTTTTTGTCATATCAAAACAACAAATCTTTTTAGCGCATTTCTGTGTTTTGTTTCATTGGATCGTTAGAACCGTTTGTTGACGAGAAATTGATTATTATGACATCCCTTGAACGAACATTGCTCGAGCAGAACGTCAAGAGCCTTCGAATGCAGCTCAATATGACACGATTGCCCTTATCAAAAGCAGCAAACGAGTAAGTAATTGAATTTAAACAAACACATAAGAATTCTCTCTATATGAATTCTTAATCAGAAAGAATCAAGGGTCAGGGTTAAACATATATGTATACATGATATTTGTTGGATGTTTGTGTGTTTCTAATTTTCCAATGTGTTATTTTTTCGATCGAAAATGTTCGATGAAAGTTTGAAAGTAACATAAAAGCATCCAATATCGGGTATCCGTTTCGTCTTGTCTGGAATTCTCTTTTACTGGTTGTTCTTTTTAGCGGTAGACAGGGAATCTATCGATTTGAACCACTCCCTCTGCTGAAATCTAAAATATAACTACAAGCAGTGGAAGAATTATTCAAAATACTATGAACACTTTGAGTTGTAAAATCATGATAAATAAAAACTTCCGAGTTTAAAATCAGGCTTAATTATGTTTAAATGATTGTCTTTACAGCTCAGGGTACTCATCTTAGTATGGTATGGTAGAACAAAGTTCGACCTCAATGTTCATCGAAAGAATAGCCTGGCCTTATTCTTATTTTTGATAAATGCACTCTGAGCCTCCGGTTGTTCCGGTTGTTTCGGAGCATGGTCTAAGACCGTAAGAATCTTATTTTTCGGTGAAATTTGAGCCTCGTGTTCTTATAAAATTGTTCTTAGAATAAAAAGTATGTACAATATTTTTTCATATTTCGAGGCTTGTTGTTCTTCTCAATATAAATTCAAGAGTAGAATATTTCTTTAACATTTTTAAACCCTCCATCATTGTCAATTGAGATTGGTTCTCTTGAGGTGTCCTGTTCTCTCTTTTACACACACATGCTCTCCTTGGGCAAAGTTTTCATTGTTTTTAGAGAAACAATTCTAAAATGTGTATGTAACTTTCTTTGTTGATGCTGTTTATTCGTCAATAATAATGTAACAAATTTATATTCTCTTTTGTATACAGATTGCAGTCATATTGCTTACAACAAGGGCCAAACGACCCATTGATCAATAACGGCGCCCGCAAAGCAAATCCTTGGGCTGAGAAATCAAAATGTAATGTACTCTGACCCTTAACCTCTGAGTATGGTGTAAGGCTCTACTACACAAGTTTAAAAGAAGTTGTTTGCTGATTTTTTGACAATGTTATAATTATTATATTTTAATGTAAATAGGGATTTAACTAAATTAAACTTTTTTTCTTTGCATGAATAATAAAAGATGTTTGTTTTTTTTGTCAATAGAAAATATCATAAAGTTCAACATGAGAGTTTTCTTTTGTGCAGGTGTTCATGTATGGTTTTTTATATAAAAATATTTTGTTGCCGCTGGCTGTGCTTATGTTTTCGCTATAAAATCTTTCTTTTAGACTCAATTCGTTCTTCCTAATTAATAAAGGAATTCATTCAAACCAAGTATGTTCTTAACTTTTTAAGAAATTTCACACATGAAGTTCTTATAAAATTAGTTCTTAAAAAAAACGGGTATGCTCTACCATGTAGAACAAGAAGACAAGTAAATGAAGCAAATATATCTGATATTTTACTATAGAAAGACCTTTTTATCTTGTTGTCTTGGTTTAGATACACCATATCTTCCCAGGCACAGGAAATGACCAAACAATATGATCTAGACAAAGAAAACCTACAAGTCAACAATCAAACTTCACTTACTCAAACTGTCTTGTTGTCTTGTCAGGACAGTGGCCTGTCCCGATAAAGGGGCTTCAAATCAGTAGACAAGAGAAGCGAAAAATGAAATGTGGAGGGAAAAGCCTATACAAGGTGTATATTAAAAACCCGTAGCAGTCACAAGGGTCAGAGAAAGTGTTTTAACCTAGCAGTCGCCATTATTTGCTCAGTCTTTCTCAATTAGCCGGGGTGGTCCCCAACTCCATTTCTTTCGCTACTTTACCTACCATTTTGAAAATAAAACACAAACCAACATTTGCTATTATTTAATCATTCTGCGTATAACGCTTGAGGTGAAAGGACGTGCGTTGCTTTTTGGCGCGTAAAGTATAACTCCTTTCTTTGCCCTCTGAGTCATATAACTATTTTGCTTATACAAAGTATATTTTACTATGGTTAATACCAGAAGTAAAGGTTCGCCTTGTGGATCCAAAACTCAAGATAAAGAGGAATCCAGAAATATTGAATGTAGTAACGCATTGGAATTTAACCTTGACGAAAGTATGGAGAGCATAACTTTGGAAATGATATACCATCAAATAAAACTCCATCGCTCAGATTTGTTTAATAAAATTGACAATGTTAAAGAAGATATTCTTATTCAAATACAAAATGAAAATCTTATGTTAAGAAATGAGATTTCGGGATTGAGAAATAATTTGGAGCAAAAAAATAAAGAAGTCAGGTCCATTAAAAGTGACCTCGATATAACCAAAGCAAAATTGGGAAGCATGGTATCATCTCAGTTAGAATTAGTGAAGGTTGAACGAGATTTATCTGAAGCTCAACAATATATTCGAAGGAACAATGTTGAAATTTGTGTGATACCTGAATCAGTTGAAGATCAAGACCTTGAAAAATGTATTAATAAATTGGCAGATGCTGTCGATTTAAAAATTAACTCACCAGATATTGAAGCTTGTCACCGGTTAAAGAAGAGTAAAAATCAAAATGGTCCACGAAGAGTAATTGTTCGTTTCAGCAACCGTAAGAATTGTGAGTCTCTGTTACGTTTTAGCAAACAGTTTAAGAAACCTTCTGTTTTGCAAAAAGCAGATCTAAAAGATTTCATCTATATTAATAACAATCTGTCTGGTTATAACAAATTCCTCTGGGGAAAAGCAAATTCACTAAAACAAAAGAATCTGATTCATAAATTTTGTTCGTTTGATGGAGTACTAAATGTGTTGTTAGATGGAAATAGTAATGTTCGCAAGATCACTCACATTACAGACTTAATTAGCATGTCTCCTGACAATGAATTGTGGCAGTCCACTCTTAAATAAATATGCTTTTGTATGTGTAATTGTTTTCTTAACATTTTTAAGGCTCTCTTAGGCATTTCTTTTGATATTACGTCTAATATGATATCAGAGATTATATTAATCATAATCAATTAATTATGTAGCGTTTGTAACAAAAAGGTTAAGCGATCTAAGGCACATTTTTGTCAAAATTGTTTAAGATGGTCTCACTTAAAATGCTGTGGCACTGAATACAAATTTTTGAAAGATGTTTGGTTATGCAAATTTTGTAGGTATGATGTTTTTCCATTTAGTGACTCTGAACAAAATCCCGTACAGACTGATAGTGAATTGAGCGATTTTAAAACCTTCTTTGATCAATTAAATACTATCAATAGTGACAATAAATCAACTAGTGAAGTTGATGATGTCACTCGCATTAATTGTAAATATTATAGTTGTGATGAATTCATGTCTATTCCCTCTAAATCAAATTCTCTTTCTTTTTTCCATGTAAATATTTCCTATCTTGAAAAGCACTTTGATGAATTATCCTCTCTATTCTTAAGGCTTCAACATAATTTTGATGTCATTGGTATCAGTGAGACAAGATTAAATCATCTTTCTTCAGACAATATCTGTCTTCCAGGGTATGCGTTTTTACATACTCCTTCGGATTCTAATGCTGGTGGGGTAGGAATTTACATTTCAAACAAGCACACGTTTAAACCTCGACCGGACATATCTGATATTCTTTTCTCCTGTCTTGAATCGATCCGCCTTTTAGAGTGTTTACTGCAGTAAACATGTAACTCAAAGAAAACAAATAACAGGTAAAAGATTATAATGACAAAACAGGCTTTTTAACCTGACTCTTTTTAAAGCGTGTAAAGGTGTCTTACCCTTCAGCAGCTAATTGGGCTGCAGTGAGTATCATCAATTACTTCACGCCTTCTATCGTTCTTGCGCAATACAAAGTATCAAGATAAATATGAAAATAGGATAACAATGGTAAATTCATTATTAAAAATGGATTAAAAATATATGAGAAGATATAATTACCCAAATTCACATTCTTACGAAAAGACTTCTTTCCGTCATTAACAAGAAGGAACCAAGGGTAAGAAATTACCGATTTAAGTTCCGATAACAATAGCCTCGAAATATGAATGCATGCAACGCTATAAAACCGACTTTAAATTCTCAAATAAACAGATACACAGTTTTTTTTATAATAATTCTTTTTATAAGAATCATAAGCAGAGGCGGATCTAGAATGTAGCAAATACATGCGTAGGAGAGCAAAAATACAGTGATGACAGTGAGAAATAGTACAAGATGATTTTATTTTCACTCTCCTTCGCATATATTTGCTACATTCTAGATCCGCCTCTGATAAGGCTTAAAATCACCAAATTTTAAGAATTCTTTAAGGAATTCTTTCGGAGAAGAATTAAGAATCATGAGGCTCGTCTCGATTTATGCAATTCTTATAAAAAAAACAACTGTGTATTCGTCCTACGGGGAATATAGTACATGATAAAACACTACAACGGCTTTATTTTCAGTTTTATACAATCTGACGTCTTTTTACGTTCTTAACTTTTTGACGCTTTTTTATCGCTTCTATTCTAGCCCGGACTCCTAAGTGTTCTTTAGCCTCTCATCGTCACCTCGCTTTACATTGTAAAAACGAAAGTGAAGCTTGTGACAAAGATGAATGAAGACATAACAGTAATAATACAGGGTGGTTCACAGAAAATACTGTTCTAAATATGGTATTACAAAAGTACGTAGTTTATAATGATTAGTCTTCAGGGAAAATACTATTACTTTTCAGACAGATCAACAACTTTTTAAATTACTGATTGAATTTGGTGTTTCATGAGAGCAAACTGGTAATATTCCCAAATGAATTTTCTAAAATAAAGCTCTTTTGAAAAACTTTTTGTAGAAAAAACCAAACCAAGTGTTGTGTGTGTACAAAGTACAAAATGCAAAATGTTTATAATTATGTTTTATTGTTGTTAAATTTCTTTTGGTTATGTTTTCTTTACACATTTACACTGTAATAAAAAATATAATCACGTTAAAGTCGTTATATTTTATCCCCTTGTGCAGAATTCTCACTAATTGCATGCAATAAACGCGTTTCAATAGTCATTATTTTTAAACTCCTTGTTTACACATTTCAAAAGACAGTATTTTCTGTGAACCACTCTGTATAATAGATTAATAATTACTAATAAGGAAAATTCCCCCAGACTGCAAGAACCTCCCACCTCCTGTAAAAATAATCGAATCAGCTATGAAATAGTCTGTAAAAACGCGACACATTAATCATTGATAAATTACATGCATTAACCCCAGTTATTTGTTTTGATAATTTAGGCACCAGCTCCTTAACATGGCGTTGGCTAGAAGGTTTTCCCGATTATAGCAGGAATTTTCCCGATTGTAGCAGAAATTTTCCCGGTTTTTTAATACAATGTAGAAAAAAGAGACAGACTATTACATTCGTAATAATATTTACAACACCTAATTAAAGAAATCACTGTTGAAAAAAAAATGAAAAAATCTCGCCAAAATTTACTATTAAAGATTTCACCCCGTAAAGTACCATGTATTTAAACGCCTAGATTTTCTCTAAATTTTCCTCACTCTGAAAACTCGAACGAGAGAATAGCAGTGGCGAATCTTATAGGAATATATGCACAGGAGAGTAAATTAATCAATTATTATTCATAAATATGCTCCTTTTTGCTCTCCTACGCCTGGTGTCTCTGAACAGTTCTTTTTCCTATGTTTATAGAGAAAATTGTAAGGTAAAAATTCCTCAAATTTACCTTTGTTGACAGAAATGTGTGCCAAATATAACACAAAAACCTACAAAGTACGTGCGAATTAGCACGTAATGGTTGTAGCTTTAAACTTCCATCATGCCCATTTCAGTCACAATACAAATTATATGACATGTCATTGAAAATTCTACGATATTCGCATTTTGCTTCGAACGTATTAACTCAAGTCATAACAGTTTGTCATCGATCGATCGCCTCTTAAAACACTTGAAATACTCATGAAAATTCTACGTCTCTTAGTTTTCAACCATCTCGACTTGGTACGAAGCTGAATTCAAGAAACTTGTCCTCACCACATATCGATTTGACTAGGGACACAGTCTGGTTAACTTCTAACGAAATCACTGCACCCCTGCGCCCACGTTTCTTTGCTGACTGATAGTTCCGGTTTTCACGGACCTCCGGGAACGGATTTTCTTCAATGCTACACTGAAATGGCTCTTTCCGTTTTAACGACTGTCTCAGTTTGTCTCTCAGCGAGTAGGCGTTCCGCTTTAACGCAGGACTGTCTTTCTTGCCCAGTGAACGTCGTGTATTAAACGGACTCGAGGGCAAAGAAAACGTTCGCGAACACACCCTATGTTTTGATTTGTGATGAAAAAACTCCTTTTCAACGTCTTGAGTGGTAGAGGGCGAAGCAGGAGTTGCTAGGAGGTGAGGCGTGGGCGGTAATTTTCGCGAGCATCTCGTCTGATTTGTTGACGCCGCTGAAGAATTCAAAGAATGGAGCTGTGATGTTAGGCGGTTTCTTATTGAATTTTCTTCCTCTTCTTCCATAGATACAATGGAAGCCTCGTTTTCGTTTTCGTTGACCGCTGTTTCTATTTCGTCGGATGCATGCAAGTGATGTATATGCGCTGTGAGATCTTCTAATGAGTCTTGTTCAAAATCAAAATCCTCTTCTTGTCCAGCTTCTCGCTCAAAAGATAGCCCCTTGTGCAAACCTTTCAACAGTGTTGACGAACTGAACGGAGGTTCATCCAATATGGTACCGCCACTACTAGAAGTGTCCGCTGGAAAATCCATTTTCCTGTGATCATTCATATATGACACCATCGGTATAAGTTCAGGAGGTCTGGTGGCAAATTTACGGCCACCATTTTGTTTCAAGATAGTTTCCATCGGTGTATCTTTGGCAGGTGCCATCGGTAGGTATGAATGTTCAACGAGACGATGCACAATATATGAATCAACCATAGAAGATAAAAATGTCAGTATTTTTTATCATTTAATTTATACTCTGCAACGAATAAAATACAATGTAATAACAGATTATTAAAGCACAAAGTGCGCATGCGCATATCTCGTCGTTTAATTTTCTTTATTGTTAGGAGTAACTGTAGCTCATCATTTATCGATTGCAAGAACTCAGCTAAAGTCTAAAAATTATATTTATTGCTGAAACTTGCTTCCAGAAAAACACTCGAGTTTTCGGGGGGTAAACTGATACTGAAAATATATGTACTGAACTCTCAATCTACCTTTTTGATATCCCTTGAAAACTGCAAAAGACAGGACACCAGAATATTTGATGTTGATTTTTCTTATTCATTTCAAGAAATATAATTTGAAACCGAGGAAGAAAAAAATACATATATGTATATATGTGTTCTCTTCGCAACCCACTTCGAAGTTCTTTAAGGTTTTTGTTTTTTTTCCATTATTAAAAATTTGGAAATAAATATAAAGAAAAAAAGAAAAAAACACTTTCAAGTAAAAAACGCTATTGAAAATATTAACATAGAGAAGAAAGGGAAAGAGAGGAAAATATAACAAAACTGTATTAAAAGTTTTACAAGAAGGAAAGAAAAGAAGAAATTGTGAAAGTCGGGTACCTTTTCATTCTCATCTTTAAGCGATTTTCTTTCTTAAAAATATTTATTAATTTGGGAGGGTGCTAGTTAAGGGTGGCCATTTATGTATACAAATAAAAAACATATATATATATGAAAATGATATTACAAATCTACAGGATAGTGGTCAACTGGTTTATTATTACGTAATCTTATCTTTATTACCCAACTTTAACCGAAACGCATACGTTATCACAAGTTCTCTGGTAAGAATTTTCCCCAAATAAAAGTCGTGTATCAAATCCAGTAGTAATGCCAAAGATCAGCCCAAAAAAATGTACGAAATTAGAGAACAACTAGATCAGTGTGAAATCAGGTGTCGGTGAAATCAAGAAGTTAGTTATGCACAGCACCTGTAATTCAAGTGTCTGCTGGCCTTTGTTATAATTTCGCTTTTATATGAGTGATGAGGGATTTGATTTAGAAAAACATTTGGTCGATTAATTTTCACTAAGAGGTCGTTTACCTGAAATTTGATTTTACCCCGAGTTTTCACAAACTCGTTGTTCCTAACCACTCGAAAAGCAAAATACCAAAATAAAACTTGCATTAGTGGGTTAAGAGTTTTGACTTTAATACTTTTGCATCTATAAAAGTAGAAGAATTTAACGAAAATACACATTGCTCTTTCGGGAGACAATATTATCATTATTAAAAATTATGTAACAACAGAACCTCCACCATAATTTATTACCTAGCCCAGCCGACACACGACGTTGTTACAACATCCAAATAACGTCGTTCTGACATCCTTCTACATTTAAGCCATTAAAATCCCCTCCCCTACTGCATATTTGTTGCTGGTTATACAAAAGAATTTTTATACTTTCAATAGGTATTTATGTTAAGGACAACTACAAAAGAACAAGATCGTCCTGAAATAACCAAGTGAGGGGATTTCGGTCCAGAGGGAGGGGCGCCCTGTTGCTACAAAGTTCGTTATCCTTTCTACTTGCCTTGCCCGAAAAGATTTCACACAAAGTTTTTGGAGGAGGAAAAAATGTCAAAAATGTGTAAGATTCTGTTTGAAGCGCGTGGTAAAAATATTTTGAGACAACAAAATAAACAAAATCAAAAACATCGCTAAAAAACAACAACAAAAACAACTTAAAATCATGATTATGAAAATCACCAAAGAAAGCAGCCATGCAATTCATGAATAAAATTTACGATACATATCGATCATTCGCAAATATACACATGCCTGATTGACATCAATCCACAACGAATGTTGGATGCTGAATATCCAACCATCTTGAATACAATCGCGTTGTTAGTAATTAATGCGTAACCTTGGTAACGTACAGTTGCAGCTGATGTGTCTTATTATGATATCACACTATGATTCAACAAAAAAAAACATAAATATTTTAAACTGCTTATTTCCAGTAGCTTATGATAAATATACGTCAACAAAGACAATTCTAATGATGATGTAAATATTTAATGAGCAGCACAACACGAGGTTTCACATGGAATGTGGTTCATGTAATAATGCTACACATTTTTTTTATAAGAAACCTAGCAGAGGGCTAGTGTGAAGTACTGTTTTTAATTTAGTAGTTTTTTAGTTTCTTAATTTTTCTTATAAAAAGGATATGGTTTCTTATATCAAATAAGAAAGAGTCTGCAGTGCAATGACCATAAGACATAATTAACTACTCTTCATGCCATTCTCTTCGATTCATAGTCTGCAAGGTTTCAAAAAAGTTTCATACTTTAGACATATCCGTAACAGTATAGTAGCAAAAGTTTCTTAATTTTTGAAGATTCTACATGTAGGTTTCTTATAAACAAGTTTCTTATAGAAAACGTGCACCTTGTTAACAGAAAATTTTGCGCGAAGAATATTTCGTGAATGAAACCTTTTGGTAAAGTTTTTTTGATTTTGCAGGAATTTAATTTTGTAAATGACCAGTCGATCGTTTTGGATTTAATTTTTCGTATGAAAGAGTAATTTGCTTAAATTCGCGAAATTTTCTTATTGCAAAAAGGGAAAGTCTTTACAAACCCTTTAGTCATACAAAAGTAAGAAATAAATTTCATTTTTAATTTCAGATTAAGAAAAATTCATTTTTTGGAACGAGATATGGATTTATTGTATTGTGGGGGAGTTCTAACATTTTTATTCTCCCTCCACACTGCCATCAACCCTTTTTCATCTCTAAACAGTCTCAATTGTTTGCAGGTTTGCTCAAATTTACTATCAGTTTTTTGGAACACTTTTTAAGCTTCTTTTATCTAGTAAGTTTTAGCCACCAAATATTCCTCTCCAGTGATCCATTGTCGTTCCGTCCTTTCCAGTGATCCATTGTTGTTTGTCCTCTTAAGATCCATGCCGTAACTCGGATCAACATTTTGAGGGAACTGAATCTCTCGACATCAATGATGGAACCGACATTATACTCACTGTCAGTCCCCGTTTTTTTGTTAACTAATTGAGTACTGGCATTATAGTCACTGCCAGACTCTACACAACTAATTGTCTTGTTTTTCACCGTACAGGGAGAGAACTAGAATTGTACTCACTTCTAGCCTCAGATGAATAATTGGTAATTTATCGCCGTTACTAAGCTCAGGCCAAAATTCTTTTTCCAACCAGAAAAACCATGGCCCTTGATACAATATCCTAGACTTATTTAACATCTTAGGTTTTAATCCGCGGATGGCTTTATCAGCCGGATTCAGTTTAGAAGGCACCATCTTTAAATTTTCAATAATAATACTCTTTTTAATTTTTTCCAATCTCGATTGAACGTTTCGTATGTTTCAAAGGTTTTGTTTATGATATTATTGACCCATGCGCGTACAACGACTGAATCAGTCCAATAAAAGACATTTTCAATTTTAAATACTTTCTCTGGGTTTTTTTTTCAGCTATTGGACACAATTCCGAAATTAGAAGCAAAGTGTTTAGCTCGGCTTGTGGAATACTCATTTTCTTTGATTTTTTCGCTTGGGAGGAAACGATATTTTACTAAAAAAAACTGTAAAATTTCAGGTAAAATGAACACTGGAACTGCCTTCAACTGCTTCCAACGCTAGTTTGTTTACAAAATGGCTACTGTGTCCCCAATATGCTCCCAAATTGCATTGCGCGAGAAAAAATTCCGTAGAATATCCATAACGTCTATTCCTTCTAATTACAAATGCCGTTTTTGTTTTCCCCGATTCGAGTTGAAAACGAACATAAATTGATGCCGCAACCATTTTCTCTAAGACATCACTAAAACTATGCATTAGGACTTATCATGGGTTATATATTATATACTTAATTGGGTCAGTTGGGTCATCAAAACAATAATTCCGATCAAGTTGTATACAGTCAATTTGAGCCTGTGTGTACAAATAATCGTTTAAAGAAGGACCGCCCACTCGACTTTTGCAGGAAGCGTTAAAAACAATTCGCACCAGGTGTTGAACTTTTATCTTCTCTAACAACAGCTCTATGCGGAAGATTATGGTAATAATCGTTTAATGAAGATTCTGGGTTTCTCTCATAGAGTACTTTTCACATTCTTGTCCCTCTATTATGTTTAAGTTTCTTTGTGTTCATTGATGATCTTTTCATACTCTGCTATAGCCCTAGAAGTTGTTTATCTTTTACGAATTTTCGCAGTAGGTTTTGGAGACGTCTTTTTGACGTTAGATAGTTGTCTCCAAGTGGCTCAACATTCTCTTTGAAAGAGAGAGACACGTGATATCTTCCATATCTTAAAGGGGAACTAAAGTTGGAAAAATTGATTTTGTAAAAAATGAAAACATCTTTTCCTTTGATGAAATACTAACAA
>JAUEKX010101750.1:0-12367 GCA_031834005.1 Dendronotus venustus
AGTAAACTAGAACGGTTTTTCCTGTTTATCTCAAAAGTAGGAAAAGTGACTTAGGCCAAAAGGCTTGCCCCTTGACGAATGGTTGATTCTATTTTTCTGCACTATCCAACCAAAATGTCAATGTTTTTTTCTTTACTCAATTTAAAAGAGAAGTCACATTACTGATGCAATCCTTTTTTTCCCCCTGATGTTAGGTACCTTACAAGACTGTTCGCTATGTAATCGACAACCCTACTGCAGAGATTTCAAACAACTTTGCTATAAACCCTTCGACAGGAGAAGTTTATGCTACAACCTGGCAGGTGGATTACCCAAATCGAGCACAAATTGAATTCAGAGTAAGTTCAGATATGATAATTTTGGGATCTATTATTTTACATTCCACATTCTTTTTATGCCTTCTTTGATGCAGTTGTTGTAATTTTTCTGGTTCTCGGATAACTGGAACTGATTTCGTCGCCCTCATCACGTACTAGCGTAAGCGCCATTTGCTACTTTTGAGCTAGAGCGGTTGAAAGTTTTTGACAATGTTTGCTCAATCAGTATGAAGTAACTAATAAAGATAGCGTGTCCTAATTTGGTATACATCTCGATTATGGGGTTAATTTTGTGATGAAACATTGAAATAACGATTAGATGGCTAAAATTGTGAAAAAATTAACAATTTTGGCGCTTACGCTAGTACGTGAAAATCATCCTATGGCACTTACGTCATAGAAAATTACGGTTACGCTAGTTCGTGATATAAGAATAAATAGGAAATCAGAATAGCGCGGGTGTCGCAGTGCCGGTATTTTCCGGCAAATCGGTTTTTAAATGTTTTCAGATTTGGTTCTGCCGGGATTTTTTACTCTCCGCCGGCAAATTACCTCAATTTAGACCGACAGACTTTGTGCCGATCGGTAGTTGCAGATGAAGATATTTTGGACACCCGTTATGTGATCAATACTTGCTGTCCTTTCTTATGGCTGTAACCGGTTGTAATTGGTAACACTGATCTATAATATAATCATCACCAACCCAGTCGCACGCGTCTTTTGATTTTTCAGGTCAAACAGGGTTCAGATTCAGTTGCCGAAAACTGCATGTGGCTGTATGCTGGCGACCTGTAGTTTGCGTGCTCGCATTTTCTGTGAGGCACTAGTCGCTTATCACCAGTTTCGTCACCCCCGTTGACCGTGGTTTCGTATTTGAGTCGTATCGCAATCGATTAAACCAGACCAACCTGCGGTAGCTAGTTTCCATGGCTTAACTTTGCTGCGTGGTTCAAGTCCAATCAGTGATTAGGGTTATTATACGTAAAACAGTATTTTCCGAACCTTTTAAAAGTTATTTAGGTGCCGCATATTGAAAAATAAAAATAACCTGAATGTGTTGAGTCGCGTGCGTGGTGTGTGTTAGGGCAGCGTGTTATGTATAATAGGACTTTCGGTTTATTTTGTTTGCGTGCCGTGTGTTAATGTGTTGTGTTCTTTGTGCTGACCTGTGTACCTGTGCTGCTTGTCAGCAGTAGTAGTAGTCGTACTTACTTCTTGGGAAGTTAACATTCGTAAATGCATACAGTATGTCATGATGAGGCATTTATTGCGTATGGTCAATTATCGATATTTGCGTGACCTACAAACGCAAGTTAACTGTGTGAATGTGTCTGTCCAAACAGTAATATAAGCGAATTGGTCACACACACACACACACACACACACACACACACACACACACACACACACTCAGAGAGAGAGAGAGAGAGAGAGAAAGAGAAAGAACAGGTGCAAACTACTATTATTGTATTCTGTTGTTGGTATATCTTGTGTGTAGCGTGGTGATGTGGTTTATATTTATAAAGTTAAAGTTGTTACAAAGTCTCTCCTAAAATCACAACCACTCTTGACTTCATACAAAAAATGAAATGGTCGCGCACGGCGTTGTCAATAAACGAAACTGAAACGGTCAGGGTTTCCGTTGGGAGGGCGTTGCTGCGCAATACGAATATCTAACACCATCAGCATTTTCATTATTCTTAACGGTCATCTTATTTTTAACTGAAAGCAATTGGGCCTTAAAAACAATTGAAATCAATATCAGCGGTTTGTTGGGTATATTCCTTATTATATGCCTTTAAAAATGTCGCTTACGCTAGTACGGAGTGTCAGAACGAAGTGCGATATGGTACGAGTTGTTTTCACGTAGTAGCGTAACGTCCCTTACGCCAGTATGTGATATCATAAAAATCTAAAATGGACGGTTACACCTACCACGTGTATCTCAAAAACTACTGAAGATATCAATACCACGATTGGAGAGGATGTAGACTAGAGGCCTAGCGCTACAATGGTACCAAAAACTCAAATTCGCCACGAATGTACGTGATGAGGGCGACGATTTGTTGGCAATCTCTTGTTGTTTGATTCATTTTTTACATTTCATTTATTATCCATGATGAGTCTTTCATGCTTATTGGCCTAGAACTAGAAAGTTTTGATTAACTAGTTAACTTCTGACTGGAAAGCTATTTACTTGCTCATTACAATAAGATATCTTCATACATAAAAGATCTTGAAATCTGTATCTGAATGCCTGGCTATGTCTTTTATCTTGTCATTCTGATTTTTTTTAAACACACTTTCATATTGTAATTTACGATTGTCCTTTTCTTTACACAACAATATATCAATGCACACGATAGTCAATTATCGTCTATTGATAACAAAAACCTTTCAATTCAACGTTTCAGTTCTCTGTTTCTGCAAGTGATGGGGGTTCTCCATCTAAGACAACCGCCACCAAGGCACCTGTAGTGATTACGGTTATCCGCAACAAGAAACCAACTTTTACAACCAGCAGTACATCACTTGTACATACAATTGATGAAACGGTAGTAGAGGGAACTGGTGTGTACACCTTGCAGTCGTCTGATCCCAACACTGTGGTGAGTTGAAACACACATCTATTTGGTCAGGTCTGACTATTTTGAATATAATTTGGCTGTGATCAAGTTTATTGTAAAAAGCTTTTCTCTAAGGTTCTGTAGAATATCATTTGCTAGATGGCTGTTGAGTTATTCAAAATGATATTGTAATTAGTTGATACTGAAAATTGCTGATTCTAGCAAATAGTCGTGGTCATTAACAATTAACAGCACAAAACAGGATCTTGAAATTGTTTAAAGTTGTTATGAATAATTTTTAGAAGACAGCTCAGCATTCAAAAGTATTTTTCCACCACCTAGAAGGTTAATCTTCTTCAAAAACTTTTTGTGAAAATCACAGCATGACAGTTTGGAATATGAACCCAGAACTCTTGAGAATGTATCTATCAAAAGGTATCTGTAAGAAAAATAACAGAACGGAGATAGCTTAATTATGCGCTTTATCTTTCATGGCGAATATTGATTTAAACTTTTAAAAAGAAGAAATACAGGCTCGGCAACGTTAGAACTTTGGTGTACAAAACAAAGGTGATGAGCACAAGACTACATAAAAGCTATAATACTCTGTTTCTTCTACTATTTTTAATTATTAATTCAAAGTTTATTTTTCAGAAATTTAGGTTGGAAGTTTTATTTGACATGCAATTCAATCCTGTTTGATATCTATTAAGTCTTTCGAGATGTCAGTTTTGTAAGTTTATATCGAAAGCATTTGCTTTTGAATGACAAATCATTGATTGTCATTATTTTTTGTTCACAGGCTCCTTTCAGCCTTACAGCAATGAAAATCATTGGGGATGGAAGTGCCTCAACTTTCTTTCAAATCACTAACCAAGCAGGAAAACAAGGAGCCATCTCTGTTAAACCTGGTTCTAGTCTGTTAACTGCCACTGCCGTTGAATACTTGGTAAGTGGATTTTTCATAGCACAATTTAATTTTATTCAGTCCTTCAAAAATTCCCAGTCGCATTTCACCGTTTGATGACGAACGGCAACCTAGCTATTTCTTATTGATACTTTAGACAATAGCAATGCTATATTTCATCTGTGAAAATGCCAAATCGTTGAATCAAAATTTTACAGGAGAATCAAAATCAGAATCTCTTTACTTTTGTTATGCAATAATGTGCCATTGTCTGAAATAACTCGCAATGTTTGCAGTCTTTCAAGGAAAGGCAATTTTCCACACAGTATATAGATATTTGCGAATGGTTTGCCCCATATGATCAATATTTTTTATTCCTTAATGATATCAGATACAACTTTTTTTTCAGTCTTAAGGAATACAGGGGAAGAGATGATTAAAATGCAGAAGGATTCATTAAAGAAAAAGACATTTGTTGGCATTGATTTACTTTTGGAATGATAATTTTGTTTGTTCTTAAAGATTCGGGTTCAGGTTGAAGACCAAGGAACACCTCCTTTGAGGGATGAAGTGACTCTCAAGATGAAGATTCAACGTAACTTCCACGACCCCGCGATTCAAGATAAGCAGACTTCACTACCCTATAACTCACCTCCAGGACAAGATGTCATAACGTTGACTGCCACTGACCTAGATCTCGTTGTAAGACTTTAAACATCTAATTATTCTATTACTTTTTTAAAGCTATGATGCAAAGTATTGTTACGTACCAATAGAGTGTTATACTTATACATCATGAGTTCTATTTCTATTTTTGTTTCTTATCTTATCACTTAATCTAGTATCTTTATCTCTGCACTGTAACCGCCAAATTGGTGAAATGTTTATTCTTATGATATATGTAGAAGATTATTAAGGAAAAGCAAGTAATTTCTAAAAAAGTGAATAGAAATGCTACAAAAATCAAATATAGCTGCTTGATTCATTTTGTTTTCTTACAGATTCGACTTATGTCTTACTTTTTGCCAACTTTACATGACCAAAAGATACAATTTTATAGGCTATTTATTTTAGTCAATTTGCAAAAATCTGGACGTTTGATATTAACATATGATTTACTTTTTAAAAAATTAGACATTTGTTGACATATTTTTAGCATGATGTTTGAATCCTAATTCTTTGAGTCAAGAAAAACTGTTTTGACAATCTTTATCTTTGTGACATCCCTTAGGGACCGGAAGGAACTGTCAGATTTGAGATTGTTGGAGGAAATGTGGTGAATACCATCGACTACTTCTACCTCGATCCAGTTACCGGCTCTTTGGTCTTGAAAGACAACACAGATTTGGTTAAAATTGACAACTTCCAGGTATGACTTCATGTCCCTTTATATTTACTATTTTTTTTTGCTGTTTCAATTTTGCATGCGCAATGATATTTAAAAAAATTATCTGACATCATTTTTATAGGAAGAATTATATGAATAAAAGCTGTAAAATACTTCATCAGATATCGGTAGTTCACCTGTTTAGATAGGGGAGATAGTATTTGTTTATCAGGATAGTTTTACATGAAAACACTTTTATTAGAATATGACTATTATACATTATCTACTACTGCTTCAAGAAATAGGTTTTCTCTTGAGTTGAATTCATACATTATATAATCTAACCCTGTGGAGAAATTGCTCTTACTCTTACTCAAGTGATTTTGTATTATCAATCGATAGATTACTTCAAGTCAGATTTCTAACCAATGCTAGATTTGGTTTTGAACTTTAACTCAATTCTTAGAATTTAACCTTCCTTCTTTTTCAACAGATTACAGTTAAAGCATATGATCTTGGAACTCCATCCCGAGAGGACACCGCAGTGGTGACTGTGACAATAGAGAAAGAAGCCACCCAATTGAGGTTTAGTGTGCCAAACTACACATTTTCTGTGAATGAAAACGCAGCTGTGAATTTCACAATCAACTCTGTCAGTACATTCCCAGCGGTAAGTAACCTATCAATATTTTTTTACTTTCTTTTTCATAGTTTTCATGTTTTATTAAACTATAGTGATATTGATCTATTTTGCTCCATTACAAAATTCTGATCTGATTTTAGATGGATAGATGGAATACTGGATATATTCAAATCCACTTCTTAAGTTTCTAATCAATTTTTCAGGGCTATTTGAAATTTGACCAAACTTGGTGATGGACTCTTTTAACTACAAAGAAAGTTATAACCATCAAGAATAGTTTTGAACCACTTATTGTTGTTAATAGTATCAAGAGTATAGAAGATTATACAATTTTGAAGAAAGATTGTGTTCTAACAATTAATTGAAAATAAAAAAAGGATAAGAAAATACAACAAACGAACCAATTTTTCTTTTTTCAGGACAAAGTCACTCTCCGACTGCTTGGCTATTCTCCTGCATCGGATAAATTTGATCTGAATACCGACACAAGAATGGTCTTTGTGAAAGACAATCTGGACAAGGCTGGAGATGAACTAACCAGCTACACAGTAAGCAAACCCACTTTCATTTCTTCTTCAACTAGCTGGTTTATTCTTATCATCCACAATGCATCAATAAGGACATTTTAAATCTAAATTCCAAAATAACTATATTACTTTTATAAGAAGAAGAGTGCAGGAATGTTTTGTTTTGTTATTCAATACCTTATACCGACCGCGTTAGCACTGTCAGCACCCAGCTCCATGCCAAGTCTAAAATGGTGAATGAGCTAGATGCCCCAATAACTACCTTTGACAAAGCACAGAGCTGGGAAATACTATGGATCAGGAGCTACAGCAAACAGGTGATCAGCCCACTGTTTAGGGGAATGTTCTACGACTAAAATAGGAAAAATATGCTACACCTAACTATGAAATTTGGCAACTAGACGTGAAATAAAACAAGTCTGTTGGTCGGGCTGGGTTTTTGATTTAACTCTCTAGGGACCTATTACAAGTTAACTCTTGAAAGAGCTGACAACAATTGAGGACCAATCATGAGTTACCTTGTGATAGCATTCTAAAAGCTTCAAATATATCCAATAAATGTTTTTTTCAACAAAACATCTATGGATACGATAGTATTAGCCAAAGCCACTTACATTTCACCAGTAATCTCTTCTTTTAATATTATAGTTATTAGGAGTGGGGGAATATTCTAAAGTTTGACAAGATATGCTAAGCTAGACCATGAAATTTGACAACTTGGTGTTATATTGAACCCCAATATAATATGTAAACTTTTATGATAATGTATTTTTTGTATTTTCTGGGATTTGATTCAACAACGTACATGTTAATACTTGATCTTATTGAATGAGGAGTCGATGGTTACAAGTAATGAATACCTGGATTAGACATGCAATGTAGATTCATATTCATAGAACAAGTTTTATTTTTTATATTATATCAATAATGATATTATATCATTATAATAATAATGATGTTATATCATATATAATGATATCAATGATGATAATATCAATAACGATTATTTAGCATGATATTTCACCTCCTTTATTTCTCTTCCAGCTTGTTGTCAGGGCAACTCGTTTCAGTGGAATCTCTGTTCAGACTGCTGAAGCTACAGTTACCATAATTGTTACACGTAACTTGAACACACCAGAATTTGCACCAACCAGCTATCGGGATTCTATCGCAGATACCACAGCTGTTGGGACTGAAATTCTTACGGTCACAGCAAGTGATAAAGATAATGTAAGTAAAATGTAAAAAAAAGGGCATCACTGACTTGTCTCTTAATTAATAAGATCTATCATGCCTTTTTCACTCTAAATCAGTTAACATGCTATCTATAATTTGTCTCAAAAAATTTGTACTATAGTCATCTATTACAGCAATGCCTAGAAAATATATGAGAATGTATCTCTATAAACAACAGGACCCTAGTAAACTAATAGATGCTGGAATCAGGAAGGTTTAACTTGTAGATAAAGCAGAATTGATTAGAAAAACAAGAACTAATCATCTCTTTCATCACAATCCACTACCCAAACAAAAATTACAGATCACTCATTACGTACAATCTTGATGAATTGCTCTGGGAAGACCAATCCACATATTTGAAAAGAAGACATTCAACAACAGCAAACAATACACATAATATAATCTAAAACATCTATTATATCATTCATCTTACAACTCAGATACTGGGAACACAAACAATTTTTAAGTGTAACAACAAAAGAAAGAAACACACACAAAACAGTCTTTAAGTGTAACAACAAAAATGTGTAAATATGTAATAGAAGAAAATGACCCCAAGTTAAAAGGAAACACTTTCAGTAGCATAGGAAATAATGAATCTATGACCTATGCATCTTTTTTCTCTCTCACTCTTTCAACATCATATTCTCTTGCAAAATCACTATTTCCTCTTTCTCTCTAACCCATCCTCCATCTCCACTTCTTCTGTACATAACATCAGAAACTTTTTCATTTTCAGGATGTTTTGGAGTTTGGGTTGATATCTGGAGACTTTGCAAATTTCTTCATTCATCCTCGCACTGGGAAATTATTCTTGAACAGTGACATTGAAGGAGCCACTCCTTCTGTCTATCTGGTAAGTACTTTTCAGCGTTTTGTTTTCTTTCAGTTTAATGATATTTCTTTCTTTACAGTTTGATTGTTATTTTCAAGTGTCAATGAATACATCTAGAGTTAGTGCAGGAATAATAATTATCATTCAGGATAAGCGCTGTTACAGACCAAATATGATTTTGTGACCTTTTCTGTAACCAATGTTTTTATCTCTCACCCATACTCATCTCCTACAAATTTTCCATTAAAAAAAATCTAGTTCAACGTTCGAGCCTGGGATAGAATGGTTCCAGATAAATTTGCTGATGCAAGCGTAAGGATTGACATCACAAAGGACCTCGTGAAGCCATTTTTCGTAAATCCTCCTTACATTGCAACGGTTGATGAAACACAGAAAAATGGAGATCTGGTAATATCAATCACTGCCAGAGATACAGATTTGAAGGTACGGATACCCTCCTTGTTGCTTGATTTGGAGGTTTTTGGTTCTGTTTTGTATTTTCTTAATATCACAATAGGGCAAGTGGAATTTTTCTATTATTTTGTCGTAATGTATTTGTAAAAAAATTTCGTTAGAAATTATCTTTATCATTCCTTTTTTAATAAAAAGTATTAATGGCCTGTCTGCCTAAATAAATAAACTTGAAATTTATGGGACAAGTGACATCAGCCCCCCAACTAATGGCATAAGGTTTAGCTTATCTCCACTGTTTCCCTTTATGATGTGATGTGTAGCAGGCAATAATCTAGTAATGGAAATGAAAGCAGGGATTGTTTGGCCTTTCAAATGGGAAAAATAGATTAATTTAGATTTACTATTCTTCATATTCCAATATTTTGAAACGGAGCTCAAGACTGCTTTAATTTTGTGTTATCTTAAACTGATCTTAAACTGTTTGTTTCCTGCGTGTTTCAATAGCTGGCCTTTATCCCCTATTCTATCTCTTCTTACTTAGCTCTTATGACCACTGAGTATTTATCGTCAGTTTAGGATTTATTATCAAACTGTGCAGCATCATTCACTCTTGTAATTGATTGCGTTCCGCATGTGTTCTACCTCTGTGTCATATATTTTTACTCAAACTTGTCTTTTTCCCAGAGTAGAGATTAATCTCAAATGTTTCTACCCACTCTCATAAACAATGAAACAAAATTTGTTCGCTTTTTAAAATCTTTTCTACACACCATCGCTCCCCACTAACCGAGGCAAATGGAATTAAAGCAGTGACTATTACTGATTAGGAGGACAAAAATGACAAACTTCATGTAGACTGTTTTTGGGATCGCACAATTTTGAATCTTTAGATTCACCAATCCATATTGTTTTTGAAATCCACAGGGAGATATGCGCATTGAGGTTCAAGGAATTGATACTGCTCCTGCCTATTTTACTTTGATCGATATAACACAGAATGCCGCACTGAAGCAAGCTACGGCTAAAGTGGTTATTACTAATTTCGACAATCTTAACAAGGATTATAGTCAAGTTTACCAGGTAAGTTACAAGTTTACAATTGATTAGTACACATCATGTTTGTTCGTTTCTATTGAATATCTTGAAACATTGATTTCAAGCAATAGTTCACATTTGCAGGCGATGGAAAGGTGGCCTTTAAGTTGGGTTTTAGTTCTTTTTCTTTTCTCTAACTCAAACTGTCGTCTAGATATAGGCAGTGTTTGATCTAAAGGTAATGAATAAACTTGCCTGTCACAGCCACAGCTCTATTTTTGCCAGGATCAAAATTTTGACGTTGCCACCTGGACATAAGTCCTTTTGGAAATGGGCTATAAAAAGAAAGTTCTATCTTTGATAAAACTTTTCTGTGTTAAAAGGGCGTAGAACTGAAAACATTGAAAAGCAATGATTGATCAAGCTCTCTTTGGACGGATTGATAAACACAGGTTTATCCAATGAATGTAACAAGAGATTATTTGTAGATTATAGGATACTGTAATAGAGACCAATATTTTTGACACAAAAGAAAATGCTCCAAAGATCCAGCCTGTTCCATTTACCTCCCTTTCCGGATACCTATCTCAATGTAATGTCTTTCAACGAAGAAACACTTCCGTGTGTCTCTCTCTCTCTCTCTCTCTCTCTCTCTCTCTCTCTCTCTCTCTCTCTCTCTCTCTCTCTCTCTCTCGCCCTACCTCTCTATACCCCCCCCCCCTCTCTCTCTCTCTACCTCTCTATACCTCTCTCTCTATAGGCCTATATAAACCTCTCTACCTACCTCTCTTCTCTCGTTCTTTTCGTGTTTCTCCTCAGTATCATCGCCAGTAATATTGATTCAAACTTGTTGCGTGCATTTTCAGTTAGGGCTAACTGCATACGACTCAGCGTACCCCACTAACAAAGGCACTGGATCTGTATCTATTAACATGAGGCGGAATCTGGCTGCTCCCAAATTCGTAGGAGCCGATTACGAAACAACAATCGATGCCAACCTGGCGGAAGGAGCTGTTGTTTTTGATACCATTGAAGCAGTTGATGATAACAAGGTACGTGCATATTTAATGGCTACTTTGCCAGGATAAATCTGATCAAAGATTGTTAATATCAACATTTTATTATTATTATTTCTTTTATCAAAGTTGATATGCCTATATCATATAGTATATAAAATTAATTCTCAAAACTTTATGAATTTCATTAATTGTTTC
The DNA here is from genome assembly GCA_031834005.1 of Dendronotus venustus. NCBI lineage: Eukaryota > Metazoa > Mollusca > Gastropoda > Nudibranchia > Dendronotidae > Dendronotus > Dendronotus venustus. The sequence continues at coordinate 11,026 of JAUEKX010101750.1, forward strand.
CATGAAGAAAGAGTGAAGTTTTCCTGACATTTCTTCCTCTTGTAATCGTCAGTTGAAATATTGGTGATTTATAATGACATGATCATTGCTTCCATTTGAAGACAATTTTACAATAAGAACAACCTTCTCAGCCTATTTATGAGTATCAACCTTCTTGTTAGATAAAAAGACAAAACTATTATAAAGAAATTCCATTTTCGATGAACTGAAATTGTCACAAATTATTTAATCAGGAATTAAATTTCTGCATGATAGCCATGTCATCCTATGTTATCTGATCCGTTATATTTGTCTGAAATGAATAACAATTGATTTTTTACTTAATTCAATTGGATATACTAGCATTGCTACGCATTCTTCATTTTGCTAAGAAGATGTGATGAAAATTTATTTCAGGATGTCCTACGCTATGAAATTAGAGGAAACACAAGAGCAATGCAGTACTACACAATCAACCCCGACACTGCTGTGATTAGATTGAAGTCCAGTGTCCTTCCTGAAACCCACATTCAAGACACGGTATGAATCATTACACTTGCCATACAACAATCTTGTCCTAATATGATATTTCATAGAAAGTTATTTTTAGTTGATGTTATTTTGACATCCATTTTAACATATTATCATTTCTAGTTCAGCTCTCTCTTCATTGAACTGTCTTATGACATCAATATGTATATTATTATTATTATTATACATTATGTGCGCAAAAAAAAGAAGAAGAAGAATACACTTAGATATCATCACTCTTTATCATTTTGCCTATATTCTCTCAAATTGTCATTAAAAATACTGTCTATGATCATGGGTGTAACAATAACAAGGATTTATGTAAAAAGAAGCCTGAAATTTCACATTGCAATTATTTCACAAGTTTTGATTAAACTTGTATATTATATTTGAGTTTTAGCTTTATACCACATCGATAAGGGACCTCTAAAATCCTATCATTTTGTATTATTTTGTTCTTTACCTCCCTTGCTTATTGACAGGGAGCTGGAGAGAGTCCCTACATGCGATGGTCTCTACTTTTGTTTCTTATAACTACAACTACCTTCTTGCTTTTTCCTAGCCTAAGATGTGCTGATGTGCTTCATACAAACAAGAAATCTCTCAATTGATTTTTCAATGTCGTCTTGTTTTTAGCACACTGCCTTTGTGTTTAATGTTGCTATATTTTGTCTGTTCTTTTGTTGCTAAAGTGTCAACCCAAGACATCAAGTGTTTTTTAATCGCTTTTAGAAGCTTATGATATTTGTTTTGATTATTGAATTGAATTGAATTGAATTGAATTGAATTGAATTGACGTAGATGGTTCAGGCAAAGTTTTTAGTTTTGCCAA
>JAUEKX010102194.1:0-12354 GCA_031834005.1 Dendronotus venustus
TTGCTTCACGTCATTAGCCCGATTCAGGTGTAATTTTCACCGAAGTGATATCACGTCGGAAGCCTCATACGGGTTAATGAAATGGGGCAACCAATCAAAAATGTTTTTTTCTGTGATCTGTAATATTAAATGTTTTAGAATTCGACTAGCCAACTGCCTTAATGACCCAATCTTTGGTGGATGTTATCAACAATATCACTTTACAGCCAGAAATGATTGCTATTGCAAACTACTACTGCTTGAACTACTATTGCAGGCTGTTTTCATGGATATTAAAAAGTACTAAAACAACGTGAACTTCTGAAATGAGTTAAAGAAGTCTTTTTCGATGATATAGACTTTTTACCGCTTGATTTCTCAGGTTGTGAGGTTTGAACACTTAGTTTTCTTAGATGGAGCAAAAACAAGTAATTCTGTGTTTACTTTAATGATCCAAATGCATGTCAAAGATGCAACGAATAGACCACTTGTGGCTACTGACAAAGTTATTAATTCAATTCCACACAAAATGCTAGTTGTTTGAAGCAAAAATATTTCACAGGGATGAGTGGAATGATCTCTTAGTTGCAAAGTAATTCCAGCACAGAAGCTGGACACTACACAGAGGTGTGGTAAATTTTCTATTCTTCTTTTTTCAGATTTATCTGCATTTATATGATCATCCGCTGACCGATGCAGATGAGGAAAATGACTTGAATACAGGTACTCATTCATCCATTTGTATCTAGTTGTGCTATGGCATGTACACAGATCATTATCAACCTGATTTTTATTAGAACAAAATTTTCAATAATATATTTTTTCAAAACGATATTTGTTTCTATGAAACAACTCTTTAAGAACCCTATACTATAGTTCGGACAGTAATTGTTTTGCACAAACCTGATGTGGACAACAAAACTGTTTCAAGCTCATGATAGCAAGGTTACACATTTGTTCTAATGCCTGACATGAATAAGAGAACTAAAAGAAATAATTATGATTGGCTTTTTAGAGAGTCAATAGTCAACCATCATTACTGATAGAATTGTCCAAATGTACCAAAAGATGATTGGCAGAGCTATTTATTAATTTCATCATCTGTACTTTATTTTGATTAATCTTTTCACTACCACAGAAAACATGTCACAAAGTGAATTAAAGAAGTTGAAGCGAAAGCAAAGGAAAGCCCTGAAGAAGGCAGAATTAGAGAAAGAAAAACAAAAGGCTGAGCAAGAGAAGAGGGATCATAAGAACAAATCGCAAGATGCAGATTTGGATGGGCCAAAAGAGGAAGAACTTATTCCAGAAAAGTTAGAAAGGGTAAGAAAGAAACTTGTTACTCTTTTATATGATTTTTGCACCCAAGTTTAATTGTGAACATAATGCCCTTCAATTCTAGTGCAAAGTGTCTATTATGGTAAGGACATTATTCATTTGACAACTTAACAAATTATAGCTTTGGATATTAACACGAACATGCTCAGACAGGAGTGTATATTAGTTAACTGAACAAATTTACTTTTATGACTCTTTGCTTACTTTATTGATTCCACAGCCAGACGATGCTTTGGATCAAGCCATTGAGTTTTTGAAACCACTCCAACTTTTGTCCTCATCCAATATCCAGACACATGTATATGCATACCAAATTTACTCTAGAAAAGGTAAAATTAAATAGATATCGTTACTGGTGGATGATTATTCTTAATCTTCCTCTACAGATAATGTAGATATTGATTATCTTATAAAGTTAGATTCTACTCTTTACCCAGCCTTTACAGAATGAAAGTTTAAAAAACAGACTTTCTGTTGTGTGCCAACATCACCTGTCTTGGTGGTTTAAGGGGGATAAAACTCAAAATATGATAACATCTCAGTCATGAACAAAAGCTGCAACAGTTGGTGGTTGGAAGCAGAAGCATCAACTGATCCAACATGTGAAGACTAGCAAGCGGGCAAACATCAATGATAAATAAGATAAGAGCAGTTATATAGCGCTTATCTACGATCATCACCATGCTTTTAGCGCTTCACAATAAGGCATTTATGATAGAGAACCATTGTATGAACCTTGGAAACAGTTGGTTTGATTAACATTTTTAAACTGCTCTCTTTTTGGGATTGCCCTTACATGGTAGGAGAGCTTTAATACCTGACGAGTTGAGGTAATTAGTTTGTTTAAGAAAGGGCTGAAAATATTTCTTTCAAGAAAGATCTTTTCAGTGGAAAATGTGTGTTAAGTCAATAAACAACAAAAAATGGGCATTATAAATTAAATTGAAATGTTTTTCATCAAATTGTTAATGCTTATAATCAGTGATGCTAATCTTCCGCGATTTCCGGGCATTTCCGCGTTTTCCTCCTTTCCTCCAAAAATATAAAAAAAAAAATCCTCCTATAATTTCCTATTTTTTTCCCCTCTAAGGTCTTTAAAACTTAGTGTCTAGATAGAATTTACTGTTTAGACTGGGTTTCATTTTGAAGGAACTTAGTAAGACGGATATTTCTCGCGGTTCATTGGTGTTTTGTTTTTGGTGGGTGGGGGGATTTTCCTCCTTTTTGACTTTCTGGGGGGAGGAGGGGGGGATTTTCCTCCGTTAGCATCACTGTATAATGAATTCTATCTTTTCGTTTGTTTAATTGAACAGGTAAATTGTTGTTGATGTTGCAGTCCATAAAAAGGGGAGTGCTTGCTGACAGGTCAAATGCTCGATTCTACTTATGCCTTTTCCACTTCTTACAGTATGGTAAGTATTATATTTGACTTGTTCGTTTTCTTTATTTGTCTGTGTGTAGGGCAGCAGTATTGAGGTTAGTGTTGTGTTTGAATTTAGTGTTGTGTTTGAATCCCGGCAGGTACAATGTGTATGCCTTGGCTTTGCTATGTGGATTGAAATCCTATTGTATTGGAATTGATTTGAACATGACATAAAACTATACAAATTTTTACTTTTTTCTCTCTGTTACATTGCCCTATGTTGATATAACAAAGGGTACTGTGCTCTTTGTTTTTTCTCTCTTATAGAAACATGTAACCCATCGTAGATACACCTCATTGTATTACATGCAGTCAACCCTTAGAAGCTTAAATTCCTCAACTTGATGTTCATACATAAAGTAGAAGTTCTTTGAGTATTTTTTACACCTATACAATGTACTTTGTTTTTTCTAGTGGAAGAGCAGAAAGACATGAATGAAACTGTAAAGACTGTGATAGACAAGGAGATGCAGGCTATCTACCAGGGAAAGACTGCCCAGGAACTCAATCAGCAACTCCTAGAAGAGCATTCAAATTCACTGCCTCATAGGCTTGCAGGTATGAATTACTTTTTTGTTGCTCATTCTACTGGTGTACCAAAGGATCTAGGTTCATCTCTTTTTGTATTATTCCAATACTCAGTACAGATCATCGGGTAACCAGAATCATCTCTTTTTGTATTATTCCAATACTCATTACAGATCATCGGGTAACCAGAATTTAAGTCCTAACTTTTCTTACTTATGATAGTTGTAGTTGGCTGTGGTCTAAAACAGGAGGGCCATTTAGAATAATCTGCACCAACTAGGGATTGAATTGCTGTCCTTGGTGAACACGGATATAGCCTGATAGTTGGTGTCAGTCCATGAGTATTGTGCATCTCCATATCCTATGGTTGGTGATTGGAACACTACTGTGATACCGTTATTTCTATTTGAGGTACACACTTATTTCTGTAAATATTATTTTGCATCACATTTCTATAAAAGTATAAATATGTGGTTTTTCCATTTAGGTGCTCGTGTAATGTACAAATTGAATCCGAGCCAGCAGGATGAAGCCGTCAAGCTTGCGACATGCTTACAACCTCATCTGAAAGAAGTGACAATTCAGGTATGTAATACTCATTATCAGAGGTACCAATCAGTAACATTTTCAGACCAAAATCTATCCTTTATGCTGTATGATAAGTTTAAAAAAAATGCTTTTTCTGTGTCTTTCTCCCAACCATAAAGATTTTTGGATAAAGTTTTATAACAGCTGTAGTTAATCAATGATATATATATTTACAATATTAGTATTTTGTTGTTTCTTAATTGTTAAAGGCCAGAGGCCAAAAGAATAATCTAGTTCAAAGTTCATTCCAAGTTTGGTGCCACAGATGTCTTGATTTATTTTTCTTTCTGGCGATTACTCTTTTTGGTCTTGGATGTGTAAACTTCTTACCATTTAAGATTTGTTTCTTCAGCCAGTATGAATATATGTTCTTGTTCTTCCCATGTTCACACATTACTCGTATATAAAACAGATAACATGAAAAGGAAATCTGTCCTATTGAAATCTTCTTCACTGTATTTACTTTTCATGGATTATGTTCTTTCCTTTTACTCTTCAGAACTGCATAGAAGTTTTGGATTGCTTAGCTCGAGGAGACCTGGGTCCATGTGAGCAGCAAGCCAAGGAATACCAGAAAAGGTGCCATGAGCGCTTTCCACTTGCCGCTGCCTTCTCACTCCACACGACAACAAAGGCTAACAGCGAGGGTACTGTGGGGCAGGTTTTAGTAAATGGCAAGGATAGTTTGAGTACGGAAGAAGGTGTATGTCAGCATGCCTCGTAACAGAAATTGTGTGTATAGTGCGAGTGTGTGAAATGGAAGTTAGTTACTGGGGTGTGAAGGATGCGTGTTCTCTGTTTGAATTGCCAGTTTCACCGATTGTTCTGTTAACAAAAAAAAGTTTTACATTGAAGAAAACCATGTGTATTATGAACATTTCTTTCTATCTCTGTCACACACTCTCCCTTGTTTTTTTGTGTTTGATTGGTCTTTTGAAATGTATTATTTATATTCAATGTTATATAGAATCAATATCATCCAAACAGAACCTCTATTTTGATAGAAAAAGTTGAATCTGAAATATATTACATATGCAATTTAGTTTATTTTTGCGGATAACATTTTTTCCCCATTTAATGTGGATCGGGGGAAAATAACAAGAGGTAGGAAAAGTTATGGATATACATCAGTCCTGTTAAAAACTGCTACCAAAAAAGCATTTTTCCTGTGGGGAATCTACCGCAATCTATTTAAACCGCCCGTAGCTTAACCAAATTAGATTTTGTTCAACACAATATTCTGAAGAAACTACGAATATTTCTAGATCATATGCTTAAAGAAAGTTAGCCCAGATGGTTGTCGCGAAACATGATGTAGGTACAAGTAAACAAGTCTTGTTGAATACTTTGTGGGGTGTTTTTAAAGATTCCAAGGGTTTTTACTTCTATGGTTCGTTGTCTGTGATAATTTTCTCACGACTAGCCTCACAGTATTTATGTAGATAAGAAAAAGCGCCACATGTTTCTCTTTCTAAAGCATCGCATGCTTTTCTTTCTACATTGTAACCTAGGGCAGGCAAAATGTTTTTCTGTTTTGGTTGTTTTATGATTTAAATTTAATGATGAAATATTAGGGGAGTTCAATGATAAGAAATATATTTTCAGCTTCATTTGTTTTTCTTTCTGTGCCAGCCCTGCTTCTACCCCTGTGCCAAGTCACTTTTTGACATCTTTTTTCTGTAAAAGACCAATGCAGTTAGAATGGAATTTTGTTAAAGAAGTAATTTGCATTGCTTGCAGTAAATTCATAGGTTATTCAATTTTTAATAAGAATTTTTTATTTATCAGTTTGCAGAATTGAAATTGACAAATTTTGTATGAAAAATATCTAAGAGATGGATGACAGTACACTTTTGTAAGGAAGAGTTATCATTTATGCCGGCTACTTGGCTACAATTTATTGGAAACAAAGTTCAACTGGTAAACAGGTATACATGATTTATCATGGATTGGCACAGAAAGAGTTACGGTTATGACTAGTTTTAAGTTTATTAAAAGATGTTCAGATTTTTTAACTTGTATAATGAAAAATAAAGTCCCTCCTTGGTCTGTTCATTTATCTTGTCTAGGATTGTTGTGGTTCAAAAGAATATTGACATGTTTGTTTTAAATGTTGATGGTTGGTGATGAAGGTAAATGATGTATAACATTGTGAAAACGTCAATTTGAAAGAAAACAATTTTTTAATCGTCTAAAATACATTACATTATTAGTAAAAGTTACTCTTCAAAATTTTAAACTAGAAATTTGCTGATTTTGTATGAATCAATGGTAGAGTTGGTCATGTTAGGATGTATTATCAGTCTATCTGCCCTCTTGGACAAAGTATCCAATGCTATGTTTGGGGAGGGTTTAAGTTTTAAAATTGTGTTCAATCCTACTGACTCCTTTACTTTGCAAAAATCGTATATGGTCATAACATTTCCGACAAGTCATTTATTTATGTTCTAGTTTTCTTTTATGGACCTGTGATTTTTGTTTCAGGCCTATTTAGATTAATCAAGTATTCGACAAATTTTGCCCCATTACTCGCTCATAAACTAGGACTAGGAGACAAGAGTTCATCTGCACGGAAATTTTTTTTGACTTGCATGGGAATAGGATATCCCAGTCGATAGTGTGAATGTAGGTCTGAAAACTTGTGCATGCTTGCTTCCTTCATAATTTAATTTTTTCGTTCTTCGAAAGCAGTATGAATGGTCAATACTTATCCTCAGTAATGACCTTTGAAGACAGTGAGGTGAGGACTGTTTGGCTCAACTGTCCATAGCCCTTTGTTTACTTTATTTTTGCTTTGTGATAAATTTTGCTATATTTTTATCTTAAAAAATCTTTTGGCAAGTTTTTGAAAGTTCTTTCTTTTCATTTTGTCCAATGTTCCTTCCCTGCTTTACTGATGAATCAATGAATATACACCAAATCCAAAGCATTGTAAAATAGTGTACATTTCTAGCCTTTTATACCTTTGAACATCCTTTTTCAAGATGTGTTTGTAGAGTTGCTGCTGGAGTGAAACCACGAGTATCTGTGTGTGAGTGAGAGAGAGAGAGACAAGACAAATGTTAGTTTTATATAAACCCTGATGTGATTATGAAACAAATGATAGTTGGACCTGGTTGTTTAGGAGAAGCTAAAAAAATATGCAATTTGCCAAATGAAAGTGTTATTGAAATCCTGTGAATGAGTTATTGAATCAATCCCTCATTGAGTGCTATGCTGCATGAGAATTATGTGGCTATGGTAGATTTGACAGTATTAAAAAGGGGGAGGGGGACTGGTATTGGCAATATAGATGCATCCACGAGTAACTGATTTGCCTGCCTATTTGTAAGAAAAGTGCAATGGATTGAGGTTTTCTTAGAGAGTTTGAAGACTGTCACTGTCATCATGTTCGAGTATTGGTCGTTTAATTAAAAGACTTACTACTACACGAGATCACTGTCATTGATCTACTTAACATGTTAATGAGTACAGTGTACTGCTCAAATCTACCTGGGTTTTTATTTTATTTTTTTATTTTTTTTACAAATAAATGAGACGCAGCCATGAGTGTATATTTCTGATTTGTCTACCTATTTATTTATGGTGATAAAACACCTGGGATTAGTAGAGACCTGATGCTACGAGGTAGTAAGGCTGATTTCATTTATCTCGTATCTTTGGTTATTCACTCACAGAAAAATCGTTTCGTGGGCAGTAAGATTACAGGCTTCTATACCGGCATCTTTCTATTGCTAAATTTGTTATATATGCCTGTTCTGGAGTGTTGAAAATCTTGATGTCATTCAGTAACTACATAGATGGTTATATTGTCAGCATTTAAACACAGAATGTATCTTTATTTGTTCCATAGCAATGAATAGTAACCCGTCATGAATTGTTAGTTTGTATTTTTGCTGTGAGCTTAATAGTGCAATCTACCTGCATAATTCAGATTTTCTAGCACAACTTAGACTTATGAGTGATTCAACTCATCTGGTCATTTGATCGTAAAACTATTGTGTCAATCCTATCTTTTGAGCTTTCCAAGTTCATATCCAGCTGATTACCTTTCTATTCTGATAGATATGACAAATGTAAAGCAAACTAAAAACATTCTAATCTCATCTAGCTTGCAGAAATTAGTTTGGGTTTATTTTTAACTTGTATAGGAATAAAATGGGTGTAATTATTTGATTTCTGTTCAACATCTCTTGGTATAGAATGCTGGTCTGATATATAAATGATAACATTTATATAGAATTATAATTGTATGATTGTGCAAGTGTGAAATTTTAGCTATATATATGAATTTGACATGGTTGGTTTTAAATTTTGTTGCCTTTTTATGTCATGAGAACATTTGAGATGAAATTAAAAGAACAAAAAATTGAAGTTTTAATTGCTATTGGTTTTTTTTCTCCTTATTTCAGTTCATGTATGTGTTGTCATTTGAAAGGTGAAAAATAAAATGAGAAATATGAAGTGACTAACCGTCCTTAGTTATCATAGGGCATAGGCTCAAGGTCTAACCTTTGCAAATCTAAGTGTTGTAATCATATGCCAGCGCCCTTACTTTTAGTTGTGGTGCATGATACACAAAATCCTGCTCTCTGAGCCCATGCAGCTTGGGAGACAAAAATTCTATCATGTCATTACAGAAGACGTTTTAGCCCCCTTGTTTCCATGAGATGGAAGTACCTATAACATGATCAGTGCCGAAAAACTAAGCCTAGTACTAGTAAGTACTAGTACTGGAAGTATGGAAGAAAATATGAAAAAAGATGTTTCATCACCATGCGGGCTCGAACCCACGACGTCCAGATTAGACACTTTTTGCCCCGAACCACAATAAGATTTGTTAACCATCTGAGTTTGAGTGGACTGAAAAGCCATATTATTATACTGTGTAATATGATAATATATTCTTTTTCATCCCGATGTGGAATGTTTCAGATCATCTTTATGTTTAATTTGTCATTAACACTAACACACCTGCAGGTACTACTGTATGTATTCCAACTCTAATCTTATGGGTGGTGTCTGTCAAATCTCCATTCAAGAAAATATTCTATTTCTATACATTGATGGATGTGTCACAGTGTTTTCTAGTAAAAAAACACTTTTTTTTCTTTCTTCAAAAGTCAGGGTTTTCCACTGAATGGTTTAGTGCCAAAGGTGGGTTCGAATATTTTGTACTTCTTTATACTCTATACTATAACTACAGTGGTCGCCGTATTCAACGAAAAGTCGGCTACAACGAGGACAGTTGAAATTGAAATCCCCGTGTGCGTTTTTTGTTATATGTACTTGACGTCACGTATAACGAGAGGTCGCATACAACGAGATCATTTTGTCAGTCCCGACGACCTCGTTGAATCCGACTTACACTGTAGCACAGTGGAAGTCGTATTCAACGAGGTCGTCGGGACTGACGATGTGATCTTGTATGCAACCTTTCGTTATGGCTGCACTTATTTGGGTAACTAGTTAGCTAAATAATGAAAGCATGGGGTTTTTATGTATTTGGGTAACTGGTTACCTTAACTTGTTTAACGTACATATCTTGAGCAACACAGGAGACAGTGCTACTTAGACATTCATCAATGTATATGAAGTAAGGTCGGCGAAGTAGTTACCGAAATAATAATCAGGAGAGCTTATTCCTGCCGTACAGCAAGAATAAGGTCGAACTAGGGTTTTAAGGTTAGGATTTTAGGGTTAGAGTCTCTGGGTTTTAGGGTTAGGGTCATAGGGCTTTAGAGTTAGGGTCTTAAGGCTTTAGAGTCCATACGTCAGAAATAAGGTCGGCCAATAATAAAACCCCCATGCTTTCATTATTTAGGTAACTACAGTGGAAACCACTTATAACGGACCGGTTATAACAGGGCTTTTCTCAATCACCGTTTTTTCTTCTCTTTGTCTCTATTAAAATGTATCGGCTATAACAGGGAGTTAACAGGGCCCATCGGCTTTTGCAGGATGTCGACGTCCGGCGTTGAAACACACACAGTACACACACCTCCCCTCGCACCCCCCCACTCTGTCTCTGTCTCTCACTACCGTGCACACACTGTCGATTCCCCCCCTTCTCTATCACTATCTCACAGTACATACGTGTACCGTACAAATGAACGCGTGGCATAGCATAGCAGATGTATCACTGACTGACCATCATTCTTCACAGTGTGTTCCGGCACAAGATTGTCTCAGTTTTTCTGCTTATTCTGGTTGCATTCTGATATAACAGGAATCGGATATAACAGGGATTTTGCTCTGGTCCCATCATCCCTGTTATATAATACCAGGTTTCCACTGTAGTTACCCAAATAAGTGCGGCCAATATTGAGGTTTATTTGAGGTAACTAGTTACCCAAATAATCACTTCCTTTCGTTATACACGACGTCAGGTATAATGAAAAGTTGCATACAGTACAGGGATTTCAATTGGCCTAGTTGTAGCCGACTTCTCTTTGAATCCGGCACCCACTGTATAACAGTTGACCCTTTCAGCAACATTAAGTCACTAAGACTAAGAAGACCTTCAATGAGTGTCAGTGCTCGTTATGTATTTGTTGTACACTACATTATTGTATATTATACAATACAACATAACTGGTAGCAGGTCTTTTTCCCTCTCTCTCTCCCCCTCACACACACATAGTCTCTCGCTCACATGTAAACCCTTCTTCCCCAAACACCCAAAATAACATAGAAGAACGTATTATATTACTTTCACAACACATAATAAATAAAGTGGAAAAAACGCTTTCTAATCATTCATTGTTATCAGTTTAATATTAAATATGACAATTGAATTCAAATGCTTGTTAATGATTACCCTCCCCCACCTCATCAATTCATATAAATATAAGGAATAAGAAAGAAAAGAAAACGTATGACTAATAATATTATGTACAATCACATTAAAACTGAACTGTTTTTATGCCAAAGAGAGATAAAACTCAACGGAGAAAATCTGACTACACCGATAACATTGAAATAAAAATGAGACTGAAATCAGTGACGACAGGAATGAGAGGACAGAACTGTCAGCTTTGTGTTGAGGTTGGTGGGACATTATTCAATGAAGAAAGGCCCAAATCCACCCATTTTTGTTCTTGTTCTTGTAAAGACTCTGACGTGGGACCATTGTCTTGCTCAGGTTCTGGTCTGATGGTGATGGGTACCTAAAATAAGAATGAAAAGATAGAATAAAAAAATCTTCAGCATTCTTCTAAAAGACTCATCTGCATCACACAGACATACACTAGTACTAGTAATGTCGAAACAAATCGAGGTAATGGCTTTTCAGTTCACCTGGAGAGTTAAAAAATCTGAGAGATTTACATCCCTAAATACTGATACTGATACATACCGGTACTGCTTTTGCAGTGATAGTGATAGATATAGAGGTAAAAAGCCAAAGATAAAAAGACATTGAAAGAGAGAAAGATAATAAACAAAACAATACTACAGTAAAGCACCATTCGTTTACATAGTCATAGTCATATCCAAACATTCGTTTTCACCACAAACATCAAGGGAATGGAACTCCCTACCGGAAATTTGTGTGGCCAGCAACAGTTTGGAACTTTTTTAAATCAGCATTCACCATCATACGACATCAGCTGGTCGAAATGCCCCCCAACCATCACCCTCGGACACCAATGCTCAGAACTGAGCCTACTCCGATACAGATACAGATATACCTATAACCAAATAGTAATAGGTTCAAAAGATGATACACACATGTACACACATTTCAATTGTATGTAATCTGAACTCCTACTTCATGAGCGAATATATGAAATCTTGTAGTTTTTAGCATTAGTGAACTGTTGATGATTTGATGTAGCATCTAGCGTTAGAAATAATTGTAATAGATTGACAACTTATAAATAATATAAAGCACCTATCCACCATTTTCATCATTTCTAAAGCTAAGCGCTTTGCAATGTCAAATTAATCCCCTAACAGGCCATAGCAAACCAATTGTTTATTCTCACTCCCCGAGGAGCATACCGTGTGAGCAGCTGTTTGAAGTGCATCAACACTACATAGCATCCTAACAAGATCCTTCACTGCCTATAGCCAGGTACAACTCATTCATTCACACGAAAGATACATCTCATCTCTGGCAAATTTGACCTGACAGTAGCACACTTTCACCTTCATTGGATGATACCTATTAATGCACAGTCTATTTATTTACTACGGTACATACATAGATATCACTATCGTAATTAATATTTAAAAAAAGAGAAACATCACAAATATCAAAACTCCTAACTGATAACTGATACATATAACAATAACAATCTGGTGAGCAGACCTGAATATCTTCACTGGGCAGCTGATCAGCTCTCCACTTTTCGTCAATGATATCCATAAGGCGTCCGTCTCGCTGATACTCGCTGTCCATGACTACGATGGCACTGGGTTGGTTCTAAGGAAGAAGGAAAAGTGGTCAATACACTCCACAAAGATGAACCAGTAACAATGTAACAGCCTGGGGG
>JAUEKX010102526.1:0-10275 GCA_031834005.1 Dendronotus venustus
TTGGTAGGTTGATTCTGCTTTTTGGTGTCATATTCGTAGGCACCTCTGTAATTATTCTTTCTGGGTTGGGGGCGCGCACAGAAAATGTTCCTCTTTTTTTACTTTTTCTCAGTATCAGCACTGATTAATGAGAATTTATTCAGTATTTATTAAGCATATTTCAATCTTGATATGAGCTAGACTCCCCCTGATTTCTATCAATGATAATGGATGGCTGGTTTCCTACTGCCATATTCCTAATGATATTGTTTGACAAATGATTTTCAGATTCTTAAAGATGATCATAAGGAATAAGCCTGTCGTGCACAAATTCAAATCTCAAACTCAAAGAGTATGGCATGAATTTTCATTAGGATGCACTCCACAGATAAACAATCTTTTATAGATTCTGATAAAAGGATTGATTATAAATGGTCTTTTGAACTAAGCCTGTTTCAGTAACATGTCCTAAATGTTTTAAACAGGCCTGTAAATCTTCAGCCAATTGTCCGATTTCAGACTTGTCTTTACTATTCAAGTGGACTGAAAAGCCATTAGTTATTGTTTCCACATTGCATTTTTTGTTTGTCAGACTATTTTTTTTATTTGCCATTGACACCCTTGTTTAAGAAGCTAGAATGGGATAAGAATTGACAGACTAGTGGTAAGAATATGAAGAAAAAAAAGGTTAGGTAAACAACGACTTGTTGGTTATTGTTGCCTTTGGCCTACCTGGCCAACTAGTCTACTGACTACTGTCAGCACCTGTTAAAGTAGAATATTCTTTACCTTCTCTCTACATCTATTCCAGGTAATCCGATCTATGACTTATTCATTGGACGAGAATTGAATCCAAGAATTGGTTCTTTGGATCTGAAATTCTTCTGCGAGTTACGTCCAGGCTTGATTGGTTGGGTGATGCTGTGTTGGCTGATGGTCATCAAGGCCTATCAAACCACTGGAACTTTGCCACCCAATCTTGTCCTGGTCACTGCTTTCCAAACACTCTATGTGGCCGATGCTCTCTGGTTTGAGGTATGTTTAATTGAAAGTAGTTTTTATCTACAGGATCTTTAAGAGTCAGACCGGTAAATCTTCAGTCAATTGTCTGATATCAGAAAATTTTGCTATCCAAATGGACTGAACAGCCATTCATTTTTGTTTCCAAATTGCTATTTTCATTGGGATATGATGTGTTTCAGACAGATTTTTATTTATTTGCTATTTACAGCCTTGATGAGTTTTACTTTTGTCTTGGTTGATTGGGTTCCCGTCAATTTAGGTTTACCATCTAAGAATGGATATATTTAAGCAGTGGAGCTACTTCAAATTTTATGACAAGTTGTTAATGAAATATTCTCCTGTGCCATTGTAGGAAGCAATCCTGACCACTATGGACATCATACATGATGGATTTGGTTACATGTTGATCTTCGGAGACCTTGCATGGGTACCCTTCCTGTACTGTCTGCAGCCTCGATTCCTCTTGGAAACAAATTTCACTTTACCGTGGTACTGCTTGGCCCCTATTGTCCTGCTCAATTGTGAGTATACTCTTTTCTTTTTGTTTTTCCATTTCATTTATGATATAATTGAATAATCCAGGCGTATATTAAGATTTATTAATTGTTTTTGTCAATCCATACAGCCTTTCAAAGGAAAAACTTAGTGGACCAGGGAACCGCCTTAGAAAATATTGGAGCAAGAAGTTCCTAACTTTTTTGTATTTGCTTTAGATTTGTTATTACTGTAATCATTTGTAAGAATATGTATTTGTTATAAACTTGTAGTTTCGTATATTGAAATTATAAAATTTGGGGGCTGATATTATTTTAGATCCTCACGTAGACCAGTTGGGAAGAATAATTTAAAGAGTTTTTAACTTCATGTTTTCATTATTCAGAATTAACTGGATCCTGTAAAGTTCTATCCTCTCACACGAATTCATTTTTTTCTCTCCCTTTTTTCCCTCTTCAGTGGCTGGGTATGCCATTTTCCGTTTATCCAATTCCCAAAAGAATGCCTTCAGGAAAAATCCCAAGGATCCTAACCTTGCAGGTGAGTTTGAAAAAACGAGATTCTCTACTAGTTTCTAATTAGCTTTTATTTAAAGTCCTTTATCAGGGATCTAACTGGTTCTGGTTTTACTGGATTTCCCATGTAAAATGAGATGGAAAATGCCTTGCCTGTGATCACTCAATCGCCACAGCTTACAAAAATAGCTACGCAAATACCACCTGTTCTGTGCTCTAGATCATACATGGGCTGTCCCTACTTTTGCTTTTATATTTCCTTCTTGGTTTTTGTTTTGAATCGTTGATAATTTTCTTGGTTTTCTTGTCAGATTTTCTTATTTTTGTTAGTCAGGTCTGGGGAGTCATAAATCGGATCTCCATTATCTCTATATTCTTTTAAACCACTCTGAATTGGTGAATTATCTTCTGATCGGAAGAAGGCTGTGCTTGTATTAATGTTTATTTTGTTTATCAGTTCACTTATCTATATATTATTTAAACATTTGATTTGGTAAAGAAAAGTTTAGAAGTTTTGATTTCTTTTTGTCTTTTAGGTTTGGAAGCAATCCCCACCCAGACTGGTAAAAAGCTGCTGGTTGGAGGATGGTGGGGCATGTGTCGCAAACCCAACTATCTTGGCGACCTCATGATGGCTACTGCTTGGTCTCTAACTACAGGTAATTGGTGACAACAGTGTCATTTTATATACTCTATAAATCTGTAATTGGTGACAACAGTGTCAATTTATATACTCTGTATTATATTATTTTCTGTTTATCTATACTAATAAATCTGTTAAATCGACGGCTAAATCCAAACTCCTCTCTTAATACTATTTGTACACTGCTGAAATTTTTACACGAGGTTCAAAATAGATCTGATCATGTTTGTACGCAGTCAGCAGTCAGAATTGTAGTAGAACGGACTGTTGATTTGATAGAAAATGCTTTGTTTCTCCGAATTTAATTCTTAGTTTTTCATCAGCCATTTTTGACAAAATCAATCCAATTAGCACCGATTCGGACCGCATGCTGTGGTATCGTATAAATCAGAATAAGCTGTGCATTTTTTAGTGTTCGATGGTGCCAGTGCCACCCAAATAACATGATTATTATTGTCATGGGATGTGTGCATTGGAAATATTAAAACCTTATATTATTATCTTTCTTCTTGGTTTTTGCACTATTTACTGTTCAAATTAAGACGTCGTTTACACCCCACCTCACCCAAATCCCCAAAATCCCGTACAGCGGGCGGGACTTGCAGCTTGTTAGATTATAATTGTCAACTTTTATTTCTATCCCAGGTCTCAATTCGTTAATAAAAAGATAGTTATTTCTTATCACTAGAACCCTCTTCAAGTCCACTGTGATTTTGGTGGAATATTGGATGTAGTCAATTGAGAGTGTTCCTTTTATTCCTTAATTTCAGATAGGTATTTTTATTTCCCCTTAACCTCTGTAATAAACTGATAAATGATTTCTTTTCCACAGGACTCAACCATCTTTTCCCCTATTTCTACCCACTCTATTTCTTGGTTCTACTCATTCATCGTGAGAGGCGTGACAATGAACAGTGCAAGAAGAAGTATGGAGCCAGCTGGGATCGATACTGTGAGCGTGTCAAGTATAGGATATTCCCCTACATCTATTGATTTCCATCAAATTTAGGGATAGGATACTGCCTTAGGAGTTACAACATTTGTTAAATGATTTTTTGTACCATCAAACATAAAATTAATAGATATCACAAAGATTTTTTAGCTAGAATTGTATGATTGTTGAAATTTCACTGTTGATTCTTTTCAAGGAATACTCATACCATGACCTAATTTGCATAAGAGCTCGCCTGGAGATAAGATCATATTATTCTTATAGATACTTTGGGTGGAAGAAGAAAAATGAACTCTGAGCATCTATATCCAAAATATTTCTTTGCATTGGCATGGTTAAGTCATATTTCAGTAAGAGTGTAAGTTAACACATAAAAAAAAGGAAGATAAAAGTTTGTTTAAGACCAGTCACTAAAAAATCTAAATATCCACTTAGATTGTTAGGAGAAATAGCAATCCTGACCTTTGAGGAGTGTAGCGTTGTTCAATTTACCGGGAAAATTAACATGAATATATCAAAATTACAACCAACTAAGTTTGTAAAATTACAAAGAAATATTAAAGATACGGAAGATGCAGCCAGTTAAATGCATTCACCTTAGAAAATAAAAATTGATGGGACAAATTTATTTCTTGAATTTGGAGTACCTTTATCTTCATTGTATTTGAAACACTTGACCCCCCACATTTTAGAATGAACCTTACTAAGCTACTAAGTTGTCATTTACATAAATATTGAAGCTGCAGACGCGTAAAGTTCTCATTTATTTTTATCTTCCATTCGATATATTCAACTATATACTCCGATACCCCTTTAAATATAAACAATAAATAAAAAGAGTTATCTTGTGTTCAGATTATGTTCAAATAAGGAATAAATGAATAGATGTGTCATCAAACTCTTGCCTCTTTGCAATTTTCTTTAACATTTCCCGATGACATAACATGATTCTACCACCCTTAAAGAAAGATAATGAATTTTTTATGATGTGAACTATTTACATAATTTGTTGATGAAATGTGTAATATAATCTGATTTTTTTTACATGAATTTTTCTTTCTTTTCACCTGATATGTAATAAGCTGTATTCGGCTCTTTTCATCCCAGTGCTTAAAAGATTAAAATTTATTGTGTAGGTTAAATAATAATGTAACCTTTGATTGTACATTCCTGATAACTAATGTTTTTATCATGATTTGTATGATTTTTTAAGTCAACGTCAGAATTTAAAAGAATTATACTATACTCAAGTATTTACCCTTTTATCCTTATTCAAAATATCTTTTGGATTATAACTGTTCACAGGGGGAAAATATTATTTGTATTTTTTTCAATTGTGCAATCTTTTAGATTTGGGAACTGTATGTATGAACTCATGACCTGATATCCCAAACTGGTCAATCTTAGGTCAGGAGAAATTGTGGGAAGTAGGAAAGTTTTTGTTTGCAACTGGATTTGCACGTTCAAAATGAGTTGATATTTCACATACGGGGGTGGGGCGACTGCCATTTCACTTGTGGCAACTAATGCTTGATATTCAATTTCTCATATTGACACACTTTTTCCATTGTGTATTGGGGATTTTTATCTTTTTGACTCATTCACATATGAGAAACTACTGATTTGTATTTGATACATTTTTAGAATATAAGAAATCTTTGATGTTGAAGTGCCGTATAACTCTAAAACAAACAAGCATCTTTGAAAAGAAATGAATTCTGAAATATGAATATTGTAACAGCCCTAAATATTACAAAACCAAGAGTCATTTCTTGTGAAGTTACCACCCCACTGGTCTTTGGATGACCCTGTCGGGCTAACGATTTTCAACTTCTGAATAAAAAGATATTCTTTCTCAGATTGAAACTTCGACTTTAAAGTAAAATTAACTGTCAGTGTCAGTAATAAAAACTATTAACTTAAACTGCTAGTGAGAGAATAACTGAATGATTCATCCTTAGTGATCCAATTACTTTTACTATTGTCTGTTGTTTAAGAGAATTTTCATATGTGTATGGATTCCTCTGTTTTGTATATTGTAAAAACATTTTTTACCTGTATGACTTCACTTAGAAAGTCAATTTAATCCATGAATGACGTGTTAATCTCACCATCTGTTTCTGTTATTACATCGGAAAACTGCAGACCATGGTTGAAGAAAAATATTTTTCTCAAATCAAATATACAGATTATATTATGTGTGAGAGGAGAGGTGTTGGATTAAATTGAACTTGATAATTGACATTGACCGAGCTCTACGCAAGGCAGCTTCTGGGATAGAACTCAGTTGTTTTGCACTTAGTAAGCAAGGCTTCCTATGAGGTTAACTGAAATTGGAACATAACCAAGAGAAATGTAATACTATGAAAACATCTTGGTGTTACTGCAATGTGTCAACAAATTACTCCTATATTACTTTTTCTTCTCTCTTGAATTGGGCTTGAACAAATTGTAGATGGGAGTCTTAGGTTATGTCTAGTGCCATTTTTGTATTCTCACCAGTCTTTTCTCATATTATGCTGGCACCTGTTAATCAAGCTTATTCAGTTTTAAACTCTAAATAATTTTTTGTAACTTTAGAATATATTACATTAACTTACCTACATCATATCAATTCTACTACTACTATCGGTTGCTGTCATATTATTAGCACATTCTAGTGTTTCTATTACAACATAGCCCACATAAAAATTATCAGGAGTTGTATGTGCTTAAGCTGCATTATATTTCAACTTCGCATAACAATTCTATAATCGAAGCTTATTATAAAGGATCCTTTTATATCTTTTCATCATTATCTCTTGACCATTCATTTGTACTTTCACTTCCATTGAACCATTATTTCAGTCACCCATGGTAATCTGCTGAAGTTTTGCATTGCAAACTTGATATCATCTCATTTTACTTTTATTCATGTACATTTTCATGCCATGATTGATGTTGTTGTGTATTTCCTGTATAACTTAATTCTTCAATGAGCTGGTTTTTTTTCCAGTTTGGGATTACTTTCAGTAATAGTACTATTGATAGGGGGGGGGGGAGGTTAGAGGTCATCCCTGGTGTGTTCTACTTCTTAACTTTTACTATTATCTTAATTATCTTACTTTTTCTTCCCAGCACTATGACTTGCTGATGTTCTCTGATAGTACAGTGAGACTAACCAAATTTTGGGGGAACATTAGACACACCATCATTTTGTAATAAAAGTTAAGGTCGGCAGTAAAAACACGCACAAATCAGTCTCTTGGGTAAGCTTAAGAGCATGTTATGCATGAGGTTTAGTTTAGGGGAAATTGTTTCTCTATTAGCTTTGATTTTTATAGCTTGGCTTTTAGTATTCTAAGCATTTAAGGTGAGCCACTTGATCACCTTATCCTGTTGCACCATATTTGCTATGAATTCATTTTTGGCTCCTCTTTGTTATTTCTTTTACAATTATTATTACTGTACAGTTCATTGTTGAATAGTAAATTTGTTTTTGACTTGAATAAAACTTTGTTGACTCCAAATAACAAAATTTCTTTATGCATGTTTTCCCAATTCAATAACTAATATGTATTATTTGTTAATACATGTAATACTATTTTGAATTTAGACATCAGTATTTAGTTCAAAATGAATTTGACCATTTTGAACTTTTGCATTAACTCATTAACATGAAGATATCACCTAAAAAGGAATACTACCTATGCATAGCTTATTTCTTCTGTAATGAAACTGAAGTGATTTAATAGCTATATTATTATGTTGTTGAGTGCATATTATTAAACTCAAGTGCATTACCGGTAGTTTTTCTGTTGGGACTGCTAGCTGTAAAAGAATGCATAATTTTTGTACACATGAATTGTGTGAAAATGTGTCAACGATATTTTAGATATGTGTAAAATAAAAGCATATAAAATTGTTGGATTTTGTATTTCATTTTATTCTTTGACTTTTTGGGTACATGACCTGAATTATGTTGGGATTTATCTTTTATGTTTATCTAACAAAACTTCACCACCAACTGAAATAAAAGGTTTATGCATCTTTCCTTTTAGTATTAGTTTAAAATGATGCCAAATTTATATTAGTAGTAGTAGTGTAGGTACCAATTAAATTTTGCACAGTGGACTTTTCTGAATAAAACTATCGTCTTACTGTTTCGGTGCTGCTATGGTCCAAGAGGTCGAAGAGCCGTAAAACCCCGCAAAAAAACCAAACAAGCACAATCACATGCGTGCTGTAGTTCATGCATGATCCATAGTATTTCCCAGCTCTGTGTTTTGCCAAAGGTAGTTATTGGGGCTTCTACCGTTTAAGACTGAGCATTGAGCTGAATGCCGACATGACTAATGCGGTATAAGGCATTGTGTAACAAAACAAATCAATTATATTTTATAACTGGCAGTGACAGTACTGATGGAGATTGTGTTGTAATGGTCTGGTCTGCTGGGTGTGGAGGGGATAGATGGCTTAAGTCTGTGAGCATGTATGAATGAATACAGGGATTCTGATTCAGACTACATAGTTTAATAAACCCATCCTTATCTTTGTCTAAGTCACCTAGTGATCAGGTTGTCCAACAAGTGATCATGTCTGGGTCCGATTCCAGGGTGAGTCTAATGTTCTTGGAAAGGACTCTTGACACAAGTCAAGTCTCCTCAGAGAAAGTAATACCCCTGTAATACTATCTGAACTGAAAATGATACAAATCATGTTGAGAAGTCTGTGAGCCTTCAGGGATTTATCATCTAGTGACTACTTATATAATAGGCTAGTAGACATGCTCATCCCTTAACACAGTTCAGGGTCACCGCTCACTCAACCATCCCTCTCATACTCATAGGTACACATGTTGAAGATAAAACACCCTTCATTGACTGTTTTAACTAACAATGTTGAAGGTAGATGATGCCTTTAGGTTCATTGGGTCAGAGTTTATCCTGGTTTCTGTAATGGCCATGTGACAAGTCAATTTCTGGATTGGACACTTGTCTAATGCAGATTATTTTCCAAACCCACATGTTGTGCGACTCGATCAATTCTTCTACATCTGGGTGGAGTGAGGAAAGTTATCTAAAAACCTTTCCCAAGTGCATACCATACCAGGTGTCCCAATTAGGGTTCAAATCCAGGACTCCTAAACCACTCAATCTTAAGTCGTTATAAAACCTTTTATCAAGTAAACAGAGACTTATACTTATACACGTGTACCCATTACATCACCGATTGTGAGTGAGAAGAGTGGTAAAATCATAAGTAGCTGATGACAAGCATGTTTAGTTTTGTCATCTTGGTAAACTAGACTAAGGTGCAGCGTTCTAGTTCTAGATATCTGAGCTACTACATCTTGATTCCACTCGTTACACAATTTTCCTCACCCTATCGGAGCCGGATGTAAAATTGGAAGGTCCCTTTGTCCAAACAATTGTACACGTGCCTGACAGGCCACGTATTTTGTCTAATGTGTTACATCACATGTTTCGCCAGGGTTAAATGTGGTAGTGTGAGGCGCTTCAAACATGGTGATCACCGTGGATAAGCGCTATATAAATGCTCTCATTTAATTTAGTTGGTTTGAGTGCTGTACCCATGGCTGACAATGTAGTGTTGCCGTGGCAAGCAGGGGTTCATTTCTTTCTTAATTTTCTTCTCTCAAGTCTCTGACTATCATCAGGACTGCTGTTCGTTTAAACAAATCGTGATAAAACATTTACAATGGGAAGAATATCAGTTAAAAAGAAGAAGGCAAGAGATGAAAAATTAACAAGTAGGATATATTTCAATGTTAAAGCAAGGACGAAATTCAATTTATTTACAAACATAATGGAAAAAATGAATACAAATTCTGAAGTGATGAATAAAAAAAACAATTATCATTACATCCAGTGCAACACAGATTTGTCAACTCTGAAAATTGAAGTCAGTATTCCTTTTTTCATGTGTTTTCTTTGAACAAATTCATCCGATCAACACATTATATCCACTCAGTCAATCAGTTATTACAAGACACAAAAATAGATTTCATATAGACACTTTCATTTCTAATAGAAAAATGATTGTCAAAGTAAAGGACTAGAAGAAAGGAAAAAGGGAAAGTAAGCACATCTAACACTAACAGCATGGTTGCAATGATACAAATTATGGATGTCACATAATGGACTATGGAGGAAAGGAGTGCAATGTAAAGAAAAACAGTGGATCATAGGCAGCCTTAATCAAGACTTGATTGACATAGGTTTGACTGCATCAAGTTGTGCTGATTGTGTTTGGAAAAGTTTTAGAGAAATGATCATGGATAAATTTGGGGTGGAGGTGGACAAAAGAATTAAAATTGAATAAATAATATACCGGTACTCCACACCACAACAAATGATCTTTTCTTGGATTCATCAATCTTTTTCTCTTCTCCCAGCTAGTTTGACTATAACATGCTGTATTGTTGTATGAATAAATCGTATCAGAGAGATCTTCGATGTTGCTTGTAGGTTATGAAGAGAAGACTTCAAATGGGTAGTCAGTATCAGTGGTCAGTCAGTCACAGGTTGAAAATATTTACTGATTTGTTCATTGTCCGCATTGGTTTCAGTTTCTTTATCAGTATCAGAGTTGATCATCTAGGGGAGAAAATCAAAAACTGTTATGCTTTATGAACTGAACAGTTATCACTTAGAAGGATGATGTAT
>JAUEKX010102637.1:0-11074 GCA_031834005.1 Dendronotus venustus
TCTCTCTCTCTCTCTCTCTCTCTCTCTCTCTCTCTCTCTCTCTCTCTCTCTCTCTCTCTCTCTCTCTCTCTGTGTTGGTGTGAGTGTGAATGGTTGCTTGAGTGTGTGTGAAATATCTATTAAATACGTACTTTAGCAAAATAAGCTTTCCTTTCGGGATCCCATTCCATGACAGTGCCATCATCGTCAACATAACTCGCTCCTTTGGACAGAGCCGCACCTTCCTCTTTGGCTTTGCGAGCAAGTTCTTCTTGCCTCAACTGTTCTTCAAAATCATCCAATTCCTCTTCTTCTGCCATATTTTGACCAGCAGATCAAGGTATCTAAAGAAAAGAAGAAGTACAGTTTGATTCAGATTAATGATTGATAGATAGTCTTGTCTAATTCACAAGTCATCTCCGAGTAGGAGTGTCTGAATGAAATGCTGAAACTGAAATAAGCTGATTAAATTTCCTATTTCAAATTTTAAAAAAGATTGAATACCTCTCTATCTATCCATATCATAAATAATCACAATTTTATTTAAATATTCTTTTATTTCAATAGGGTTGTAAATAAAATACGTACGGTGACTGAACGTTGCAATCGAAAACGAAACAAGAACTTCGAAGCAAAAAACTGGGTACAATAATTTCGAACTTAGAGTCGAGTACAACTTAAATATTCGGATGATGAGGATAAAAGGAAAGAAATTTAATATTTTATGCTGCGCTGCGCTAATGACAAGAAAACTCTGAGAAATATATTACATATTGATAGTATCGTTGAAATTAAATTGCACAAAATGTAACTGTTGAAATTAACTGGTAATTAATTGACCTTTTCAAGATTTGGGACAAGTAGTTGAGACTTGATCTCAGGACTCTTGGAATCGCCCATCAATAATCCGAAGTACGACGTACGAAGTGGCTCCTTGTTTATTATTTTTTCCCTTACTTTTATTATTTTACTTACTTTTGTTTGAATTGTTTAGCAGATTTATCTTTGATTTTGAAATAGGATTAGATTGATAATATATAATATGCAAAATATATCGATATGATCGAATCCTCCTAACGTCTTGAAATCATCTGGACCCATTATTATCATTAAAGCGGTTAAAATAGATATTTCTTCATTTTGCGTCCGGAATATAACAATAACAACTTAGGATTGTCTATTCCCACGACGAGAGTTTGACAGACACAAATTTAATCGTTTCCCCTGAGATTCAATGGCCGCAACCATGTTCAAGAAACCCAAAAGAAATTTTAGAAAGAAAGGTGCAACCTCAAACTCAGATGAAGAAAATGGAGATAAACAAGAGACTGAAACAGAGAATGTGGATTTAGCCAAACCCTCTCAAGAGAAGAAAGTCAAGAATAAGAGCAAGACAGCTTCTGTTCTTAGCTTTGAAGTAGACGAGCCAGAAGAAGATGATGGTAAGTCTGACCTCTCTCATTGTTTTGATTTGACTTAGCCTAAGATAGACACACACACAAATTTGCTACACCTCGTTTAAGTGTCTTTTATTTTAAAAACTCAAAAGACTCCTCATGTTCCTCAAATTACCATGTAGAGGAGATAACTGGACCCAGAAGGCTCGTTTGCGAATCTGTGAAGAAGCTAGATGTCTAAATTAAAAATTGAGAGAGATTATCACTCATGTTTAGACATTTGACAAAAGTTCAGACCTCTAGAGTGAATGTGGGGGTGCTGCAACTATTAACCTCTTATCACTTAGGAACCATTTCTCATGGAATAATCTGATTGTAGTGAAATAAACAACACTGGAATCTCAACAGTACGGGGATTCCAGTGCTTTCGAAACTATCTAGGGGCCTAATGAAAACTGGTGCTGAAGTGATTATGAGTTTTAAAAAGTGTAGTTATATCAGTCAAAACTCAAACCTTCAATTCATTCATTTTTCCCAATATTGCCTAGGTATTTGAAATATTCTCTCCCTTCTGTGAACTGTGTTTCAGGGAATGCAGAGGTATTCAAAGTCAAGAAATCAAGTACTAGTAGACGGATAGCAAAGCAAATGAAGAAGGAAAAACAACGACTTGAAAAGCAATCCCACAACGGAAATGGCCATCACAGTGATGAAGGTGCCAAAAGTCATGAGGAAGAGGATGAAAACCCATCGAAGAACAAGAAAAGTGACAATGCAAAGAAAAAAAGAAAGGAAACTGAGGAAGAACAACGAAAAGCAGATGAAAAAATAAGGGTGAGTTTTTAGTTCATTGGTTTCTTTTAGACTAGTGAAAAAATCCCCTATTATCTATCTAACACATTCATAATTTTTTAACTAGTCTGGATTCGACAAGAAAAATTCACAATCACATCGCAATGATTCTTCAAAGGAAAATTGTTAACTTATGATTTCGAGACTGACAAAGGTTGTGCTTAGTAGCTTAGAGTTAATAAGTACAACCTTTGTCAGTGTCAAAATTATTTCAGATTGATGAAAATAACTGTGTACTGCATTAGATTAATTTCAAAATGTATCATGACATGACAACTGCATTATATTCGTAGTGCTAGTTGAAGTTGAAATCAAATAATACAAGTTTTCTCTTTGACATTCTTTTTATCCAAAAGCAACTGCGAGAAGAATTCCGCACAATGAACGGAGACGAAGCTGAAGAGGCGGAGAGTGATGATGATGAGGGTGTGGCTTTCACAAAAATGTTGGCAAGTAAGGAACAGACTCTTTTAACCAGTTGGGTTTTTTGAAAATGAACACATGATTTTTTTACAATAAAGATTTGAATGCCGCAAATTTTTTTAAAAAGAAGAACCCCTAATAGAAAAGATCATTCATTTAGAGCCTCCAGACAAACAACAATCGTGTGACGATCAATCATTGTTTTTACTGATAAATATAGTTTTCTTGCTATTTTCATTTGTTTCGCTCTCATTTTCCTTGACTATTTTATGGATTGGCTGAAGTAATTTTTGTTATATTCCTATTATATCAAAAGGAGGTGAGATTCCTGATGCCAAAACAATTCACTTCATTCGGAAGCAGAGGCAGATGGCGAGGGATACAGATGGTTTCATTGCTCTTCCAGAAGAAGAAAAGACTTCCAAGACAAACTCATCAACTTCCAGATTAGTCAGGTAATTCTTTCCTCCTAATGTTTGCCCAGAAATGGACCTTCCTGGTACCAGTAATTCTCTTCACCCTCAAGAAATCAGTGTGCCATATGTGATTATAATATTTCTGAACAATTCACTCTATTGTGCACACACATTTTTTACCTTGAATATGAATATGTATAATTCTACACCTTTGGGTTCTAGAGTTTTGAATTGATGCTTGAAAGTCACACTTGAAATAATTCTTCTAAAACTAAAACATTTGCCAGAATTTGATCCTGTTCAAGTAATAAAATAATCGTGTGATTTATGATTTGAATTTCAGGGAGGATGACAATGACAAAAGTGACGACGATGATGAAGATAGTAGTAGAATGGATTTCAGTGTCAATCAGGCAGCGAGAGATCGACAGCAGATTAGGGATAATTTCCTTGCAGCTGAACACGGTGAGATAAAGTTACTACTTTTGTACCAGATTTATTATTGATTTGTCTTCTAGAGAGAGCAATAATAACTATATGCCGCTATAGCAACAGCAAAATGGTAGATTTAAAGGATAACTTTATTGCTAAAACTAAATCTGCCAACTTAGACTATCTTGGTGAACTAGCAGTATACATGTTTTGTATTGGTCTTTTGGCTATTATCACTCATTTTGTATTTACGATTTTATTTGAATATTTCATGAATTTATTTTTGTACATTAGGAAGTGATGAAGAAAGTGACCACGACCGGGAATGGGAAAATCAGCAAATTAAAAAAGCAGTCAGTTTGCAGGTAAGATTCATTGAAATAATGATTGATACGGTATTGTAAGTTTAAATATGATTTGGTTCAATTTTCATTGAAATGTAGCTAAATTGATAAGGAGCATGAGAGAATTCGCGAAAGTTTCGATCATAATTGACTCTTAGGTATACAGTGGAAGTCGAATTCAACGAGGTTGTCGGGACATGCTCTCGTTGTATGCGGCCTTTCGTTATACGTGAAGTCAGGTATAACGAAAGGTCACAAACAGGGATTTTAACTGGCCTCATTGTAGCAGACTTCCCGTTGAATGCGACCTCTTTGAAAGAATAAAAACAAAACTCAACTTGAATAATATAGTCTGAAAATTAATTAGTTAGATTATTATTTAAGTCCTTTGCATCTTAAACATTCAGATTATGATATATTCTATTAATGGCACATTCTGGTAATTTTTGCCTGAAAGGAAGAAAAGGTATGGGATTTATTATAATGAATGCGCATGAGAGATTGAGAGTTTGACATACTACTAGTCAGTTTGTTCCTTGTTTTATTCTACCCCTAGATTCCTGGAGTGGAAGTGGCCTCGTCTAGTCCTCACAGGTCCAGTAACGTCTTGTTTGAGGGGTCGGGAGACGGCAGCAGACCTATGGATGTCGACCGCATGGATCATCAACGGCCAGTCAGGACTCTCACCAAAGGGGAAGATACTTCAGAGGTTGATATCGAGACTGTACGCAAAAGATTGCAGGAACGGTAATCGAATATGGTTCTATTTATTCACTCTTTTTTAGATTAGAAAATTAAATTCGATACCTGAAGAATGTGTTGTTTTATAGATATGAGAACTGTCAAAATAAAGAAAAATTAATAGTGAGAGCCTTGATGATATTTCTATGAACAACCTACTTCAAACTTAAATAATTTACCATAGCATTATTGAAAACTGCAGGCAAATGTTAAGGAACAATACATTTCTGTATATTATTGCATTTTCTTTCTTTCTTTTTAATTCATCTTTTTTCCCTAAACCAGTTTGTCTACCATGGATAGTGTGTACAGAACCCACAAAATGGACCATGAGAGGACTGAGTCTGATCTGGTTTCCTCCAAAGAGAGTGAAGAGTTGTGCCGCACCAAAGTGTCGCTGTTGGAAAACCGTTATCGGTTCTTCCAAGAATTGAGGGGGTATGTTCGGGACTTGGTAGATTGCCTCAATGAGAAGGTATGTCATCTCTGTAGTAACTCCGGAATATTGGTCTAACATTCTTCTTCCCTTGTTAAAAAAAAAGATGGAAATCTAAGGGAGTCTTTTACCTTTTAATACTATAGTTACTTTGTTAGAAATTATTTCTGTAATTGTTGGATTATTTTTTCCTCTTTGCGATGTTGTTATACAGCAAAGTTAATTAGTCACTTGTATTTAAATTTTTTGCAAGATATAAAGGTTATGTTGTTAGATGTATATAACTCATAATTGGTTTTTGAAACTTTTTGGTCAGCAGGATCATTGTTTAAAGAAAGCTTTTCATTTTGAGAATAATGATGATATAGCGCATTTCCACTATTTTTGTTTTCATGCGCTTGACAAAAACCAGGAAGGGATATAGTGCCAACTGAATTACATATACAGTGTAGCATAGCATCACAACAAAATTAAAGACCAAGGCAGCTTTTATAGACCTGTAATTTGATTTCAAATTGAAAAAGAGAAAACTCTTAAGGCTGATAATGTTGGATTGAAAAGTGGAAAATTACATTCTGAATTAGAATAGAATATATGTGTGTGTGGGGGGTCCATTGCAAAAGTGCTGAAGAAAAAAAACAATCCAACAAACGATAAATGTCTTGAAGTGAAATTATAGATATTATTTAATATTTTATGTTTTTTTGCTCCATGGTTTTATTTCAGTTCTTTTTATTCGTATCGTGTGATCGTAAAAAATGAGCTTTGAAAAGTGGATTGAGTTTTTTTTAGATTTTCATTCTTCTGTATTTGGTGCTGAAAAGTGGCTTGTATAACACTTTGAATTGTTCCACACTGTTATACACTACACATTCATCACATAAAAGCATTCCAGTGTCGAATAGTGCGTTGACTGATTGAATTACAAAACAACTCTGTTGAGGATAGTTTTATTTTGGTGTTCTCTGCTGATGGATGTTCAGGTCGTCTGGTGAAATGACTACAAGTCTGTTATAGATTTATTTTGCGAGAGTTGCGATAATGGTTTCCAGCAATCAATGATAGCTGATATTGTGGAAAATGATGTGACAACTTTGGCTCCTTTAGGAGGCAAGATGAATACCCATAGAGCAGCATATCGTATCATTGAGGCAAGCTGCCAAGAATTAGTTACAAAAAAATACTTATTACAGTATTGCAGACCTGTAAATCTTCAGCCAATTGTCTGATTTCAGACAATCTCAATTCAAGGAACTGCTTGAATTTTTCTTCTTTTTTTGCACTATTGATTGGAAGCCAATCGTATATTAGTCCCTTACCTGAAGTGTGGACAATTTTGTATTGGTCATTTACAGGTCTGGTATATGTTTGTTTGTTTGTTTCTACGGTATAAAAAAAACAGTACTAAAGTTGGATATTTATTATTACTTTTGATAGGTACCCATCCTACAAGACTTGGAGCAGAGGGTAAACACCTTGTTGAAGACACGAGCCACTCGGTTTTTGCAGAGGAGACAGCAGGACGTCCAAGACCAGTGTCGGGACTACATGACAAGTCGGTACCCTTTACTCCTTCGACCAGCCGCGACACGTTTTGCGGGACTTCGAAAATAGCATTTCCCCATTTCTTTCTTTTCAATTTATATCGCGCCACACTCCTTAGACCAGCTGCGATATGTTTTGAAGACTTCGAAAATAGCATTCCCGCATTTCTAACTGATTCTTTCCATTCAATTTATACTGCTTCCCAATTATAAGTGTAAGCATCCATCTTGATCTGATGAATATGGTCTTAAGATAAACTAAATATAATAAAAAAGTGCTGACAAATCACACCGGTATCAATGAAGGTCTTGCTGTTTATCTTTTACGTCGACGCGTAATTTTCGTCAAGACGAGTTGTTTTGTGAAGTGACTTTAACTTTACAGTGAAGAATAATGACAAAAGGGCAGATTTTCATTCTACCCAAGTGAAATACAAATTCAGTTTTATCTTCAAATCAAATCTTGGTCTTCGGCAATGGTTTTGCTTAAATTATAAATGTTTAGATGCTTAAGGACGCCGTGGGTGATGTTGTTTAAGTTTAAGTCTTGAATGCGGGTCATAGTTGAGTTTGTTTACCTTTATGTAGTAGTATGACTTACAAACCCCAGGATAACTTAGTTTTGGTACCCTGGGCGTAGCCCGCCGAATATTGCAAGGCGAGTGCAATACAATCGGAAGATTCTCTCTCCGGGCCGTGGGATTAATAATTTATTGGTACCTTATCAATGCAACATATTATTATGGTATCCTCACGGACAGTAGTAGTCACAGTAGGCATGTCCTTCTGTGTATGCCGGGTTAAATCATTCGCATGTAGTCGCTATGGTCACTCTGGTGACAGCATAACGAAGAACGATAGTCTAGTCTCGACTCTTTAAGATGAATTGTAATGATAATAATAATGGATCGCATAAGATTATCTCATCAGACCATTTTGTATTGAGAGAGGCCACCTTTTTACTATGTGTGCCCATCTCAATGGTCAACAAGGCTATGGGTTTTTTTTTGTATACTCCTCGTTTTGTCCTACATTTATGACCACGGCCATTCTATACATTTCCCACTGAAGTTGACATATGTTGGACACAAAGATTTTAGTCCTAATTTAGTTTGAAACTATTATTTCAAGAATTTATTGTATTTGTGTTTATTTATTAATCTATTGTTTTTATTATGAACTAATTTTATCTATTTTTTTTCAGACCACAGTGAGTATACAAATTATTATGATTATAATTATAATATGATTTGTGTGTTTTGTTTGATACTGTAACAAAGATGAAAAATTTGTGACTTGATATTTTACTGAGCTCAAATTTGAGATTTCTGAAGTGTACATACATTCTTTTGATATTTTTTGTTCACTGTTTTATTTTTTTCTTCTTTCTCAATTGTTATTTCAACCTTTTTCTAATTTCCTTTCCTCCTCCCCCCACCACTTTTCTGCTCTCTCTGCTTCAGGTAAAGCCATAAAGGTGGACCCTGAAAACTATGAAAACCAGACACGTCAGAGAAGGGTTGCTGATAGGGAGGCGAGGAGGTCAGACCATTTATTACTAATTTAGCAGATTGTTTTCATCTTCTATCTGGCAATACTTTGTGTTATGTAATCAAAAGCAATATTGATTAAAAATTAAAATCCTAGCTTATTTTGAATTCATTTCTTCGTATAGCTAGTTTTGTTACAGGCATTGTCGCTGATTATTACAGCATACATAGGATAGTTGGGTGATCATCCAATTGTTTAACTGTTTCTAATCAAACTGTTGCGCCGATCTTGGGGATGCGGTTTGAAAGTTTTTGCTGTGTATGCCTATTTAAATTATGGATCTTTTAAGCTGAAACAATCACACTGTAGAAAATAGAATTTTCTTTTCTCTCTCTGTCCAATATGATGGAGTTTCCTTTTCATCATTTTCATTTTTTCCTTCTTCCGTTTCAGATCTCGAAGGCGGCGAGTGAGAGAAGACAAGAATGTGACGGGGCATCACGATGGTCTCTCCTCGGACGAAGAGGAAAGCAGTCAGTCGCAAGGACTCAAGTTTACTTCGGAAATGGGTACGAAATTCATTTCTTTTTTTTTTCAATCTGTTTATAATTTTATTTGTGTCCACATAATTTGTTTATATGCAAAAGAAAGATTAGTGTGTAGAATTATCAAAGTTTATTGGCAGATAATATCGCAGTGATCGTAATCTTGTAATGATAAACTGTCAACGTTTATATAACAAAATAATAGCTGCTCACCAAGAGGTTGATTTTCAAATATATTTTTTTGCCTCTCTTGAGTTGATCGTTTCATCTGTTTCATTTTTCTATAAAAAAAATTATTCTATCCTTTTCGTCCAGATGACATTGTGAGAACCAAAGAAGGCCTGTTTGACGATGTGGTGGCTGATTTTGTCAACATTGACGTTGTGAAAGAGCACTTTGAGCGTTGGAAATTTACCTACACCGAATCTTACCAAGAAGCGTACATCGGCCTGTGCCTGCCCAAACTGTTGAACCCATTCATCCGGATAGAATTGCTGACGTGGAATCCGTCAGACGTAAGGCCTTTTCCATCCTAAAAAATACAGTGGGCGCGGGATTCAACTTGAAGTCGGCTACAATGAGGCCAGTTAAAATCCCTGTATGCGACTAATCGTTATACCCGACATCACGTATAACGAAAGGCCGCACAACGAGATCATGTCGTCAATCCCGACGACCTTGTTGAATCCGACTTGCACTGTATTTGTTTTGTTACTTCTGTTGTTCTCTTGGTGGGTCGTGGTTGTTTGGAAGCTGTCCGTGGTGGATACCACTTATCTCGGTTTGCTTCCTTTATTCAAACAACAACAAAATACTACGAACAATTATTGGGAATAATTTGGCCCATAGTTTTTAGCTTTCATAATTTATGATATACAGATGTATACCTTTTAAAAAAATATTTAATTGCGTAATTAATTCTAACCACCTTTCTCTCTCTCTCTCTCTCTGTCTCTCTGTTTGACACATATATCATAACTTGTCGTCCCGTTGTTTGTATCCCTTCAGGATAATTGCCCCGACTTTGAAGGGACCAACTGGTTCAACACGTTGGTGTTCATGGGTTTCAAAGAAGGGACAGACATGACGAGTTCGGACGATGACTGCCGAATACTGCCTTCCATCATGGAGAAGGTCTTTGTACCCAAAATCACATGTAAGGGCATTTAAAAACATTTTGTTGCTCTTTTTTTTCTTCTTAATTTCTATACATAGTTTTATTCCTTTGATGTCTTCCAAACGTTTAGATTTAGATCATTTGTTTGTTAGAGGAAGAGATTCAAAGGTAATTAACTTGTGAGCCATACCAGAAATCAATTAATTATTTCAGCATTTTATTCACTAACCCTGAAATATCCCACATTTTTTACTACTCTGTTTAGTTAGTATTCATTGATGTCCATTGTTTTACATTATGCACCCATTTTTGTTTCCTAAACTTTACTTTTAGATACTTTTCCTCTATTTTACTTTCAGTTTTTGTAGAATCTGTATGGGATCCTCTCTCGACCAAACAGACTTGTCGCCTTGTCAATATCATTTCACACCTCGTCAAAGACTACCCCACTATACACGCAGAAAACAAAAACTTTAGGGTGAGTCTTTGTGTGAACTAATGAAATTGTCTTTGTCCGAGAACTTGAATACACGCCAAACAGAACTCCTTTTTTTGTGGATTGTATTCGCTACTATAAGAATGTATCTTTATTATTATCTATCATTATTTAATTGTTGACAATTATTGTTCTGTCTACAAATTCTGTTCAGGTGTTGGTTGAGTGGAATGTGTTATGTTGTCGAGTCATTTACTATTGTAGTTATGGCAGTGATCGTATGTTGGTAAATTAGACACAGCCCTGTCTGTTGTTCCTGTTGCCCACACACGTGTTCATTCATTCCTCTTTACAGTTGTGTGTCATTATTATGTGTTTTGACGTTTTAATCGATATTATCGACTTGTTTGTTGGCACTGATTGTTCTGTGTGCTTTGTCAACATTATCAGGCCTGTAAATCTTCAGCCAATTGTCTGATTTCAGACTTATTTACTATCCAAGTGGACTGAAAAGCCATTAGTTTTTGTTTCCACATTGCTATTTTCATTGGAATATGTAATATTTCAGACGATAATTTTATTTGCCATTTACACCCCTGCATTATGTATCATTCTATTTCTTGTTGAAGGTTCTGATGGAGGCGGTTGTGGCCAGAATGAAAAAGACTTTGGATGACGATGTCTTCATGCCCATGTACCCTTTGACGTAAGGAGCCTTCTTCTTTTTTCTATCTCTCATCTTATTGTACGGGCGGTTGGAGGGGGGTGTCCCTGGTGGGTTCTACTTCTGTTTCTCATCTTTTAACTCGAACTATCGTCTTGCTTTTTCCTTTGACGTAGGAGCCTTCTTCTTCTTCTTCTTTTTACCTCTCATCTTATTGTACGGGTGGTGGTTGGAGGGGGGGGGGGGGGGGGGGCGGG
>JAUEKX010102748.1:1418-12335 GCA_031834005.1 Dendronotus venustus
CTAAGATTAAAATTTTGCAAGGGCCACCTCTAAAATCGCAGAAAACTGCAACAAAATAAAATTTTGCAATAATCAATAATCAATATCTTATTAATTATCAATATGGAAACAATTTTTTTTTTGCTTTTTTGTGTTAAGTGTGTCTTTCAA
This sequence comes from Dendronotus venustus, assembly GCA_031834005.1. Classification (NCBI taxonomy): domain Eukaryota; kingdom Metazoa; phylum Mollusca; class Gastropoda; order Nudibranchia; family Dendronotidae; genus Dendronotus; species Dendronotus venustus. The sequence goes on from JAUEKX010102748.1 coordinate 1,569, forward strand.
GCATAATTTTTTAGTGGTCCCATGTGTAAAAATATTTGCAACGAATTTCATGTTTTTCTTCTTTATGTGTTTGGTTTCATCATCCATTGAATCTTTAGCTTAGCAGTATGGCGATAAACAAAAATCGACGACGACTGACGAAAAGGTTAAATTACTCGCGTTTTTGCAAAGAAAATGATGGATATTAGAACTAAAAATACATGAAAAACAGGTACAAGTGGAAGAGTTTAAAAGAAAGTTTCCAACAAAAATGTAATTCTCAAAAAAGGCTTTTCATTTATTAAAAGCAAGCTTGCTAGGAAAATACGAAAAATACGAAAAGAATAGACAAGTAGCAAAAAGCCATGGAAATTAAGTTCTTCTTTGAAGCCAGAGTTTTCTAGCTCGTTGTTTTGATCCAGATACTCCGTTTTGCTCATCTTGTCCAACAAATCTTTATCATCATTAATCATAAGTATATGGGCCATTAATAAATTTTATTGCAAAAAAAAAAACTGCAATACTTTTTGATAAAAAGGTAGTGATTATATTAAGAACTCATTAGTCACTGCAGCGTGCTGACATAGAAAAACTAAATTGGATATCAGGTTACTTTTTACCGCCGACCTAAGCTCGTGTCACGTGAATAACCGTGTTCGTGTCCTCACAACACGTGTTTCCTAGCCTATGCTCAGTCCTACAAAAAGTAACGGAAGTTCTGTGAGATCTTTCGACCAGAAGCTAGCTTTTTCGTCATAAAATAAAATAAATAATGGCGGGTAAAAATTTTCATCAAACTAGTACGGTGCAAGTGTTCTTCCTTCAAACTTCTTCCTTCGACCACCATTCTCATGAACAGCACTTGTAAGGGAAAATTCCAGCATATAATATGTTGAACAGTAAAATTTTATGGTGTTTTTGTTATTGCTATATTGTATATATAAATCTATCTATATATATATATTGTTTATCAACTGACACTTTTACATTTTTTATTAACACATCCTTATCAGCTTATCTCTTTATTCCGCTTTATTCTTAACCGCTCACTTTCTTTAATTAATATACGTATGGTGTACAATACAAAATTTTCTCAGCAGAGAAGTGTACCGGAGAGTGAAGAATTTGCTGAAGCTGTACGAAAGTACCCTTCACTTTATATATTTATAATTATAATAGTAGCTCCCTGTTAATTTTGGACATTCTATCCTAATATGCTTTCCATCGATAGTGGCTCCAATACAATGAGAAAAATTCCACGTATCCTCAAAGTCCACCGAGTCATAGCTCATGAAGAAGATTCGAAAAAACTCCTTCCTGCTACCTTTGCTTATAAATCTCATGGACCCAAAGACAAGGTTTTCTTTTTTGCTTTCTTTTTTTATGGTCATCAAGTAATATAATTCTATGCAAAGCCCAAGTGGGCTTTAGGGTTTACAACTGAATAATATTTTGGCGCTTCATTTTGCAAGTGGAAACGTGAAACAGAATGTTAGCACTCGTTACCGCTAAGTGGAAACCAAGCTTTAGTGGAGTTATGTTGCCATATACAGTGGTTGACGGTAATCCAGAGCCAATATAGTAAGATGAAAGAGAAAAACTCTAGATTTTCATAGTACTCCAAGTTTCATGTTTATTACACTCATCAGTCACTTAATAATATGCAGTAATAAACATAAAACAAAAAGAGAATAAAAACTGCAAGTTGGCAGAAATTTTTGTCTTCTTACGAGACTTCATCAGCTATCTTGTCAGTTACCCAAACAGCATTTGTATACAGAGACATGATAAAATATATATATAAAACTTAAAAATATGCAGCTATGATAGCTGATGAAGTCTTTAAATAAAGTAAATCATTGGGAAATCAGGATTTATATATATATATAGCGAAATATTTATGTCTCACATGTAAGACATGTGGTGTGGTAGAACATGTTACATCAACTTGTTTGTGTAGTTGTGTCTCAATCATAATGTAATTAATCACATTTATGTTTTGATTAATTTAAACTCCATAGTAATTATTATAGGAAGCATTGGGCAGTTATATGAACTTGTCTGTGTAAAAGTTTCTCGATCACTATGTATGTATTTATTAATTCAAACCCCATAGGAATCTAAATTCAATATTATATATTTGAAAAGAGTCCTGTTTGAACTTTTGCAGCTTTCAATTAAGTTATTGAACTTGTCAGAATGTCCAAAAACTTGGCACATGAAAATTTATTAGCTCAAGAATGTGCATACAAAATTTGAGTTCTTCAACCAGGTCGTCTATTAGAAAATGAAGAAAACAAATATGACAAAATTTATAACATGTGGCGGTGTGCTCCACAATATATATATATATATATATACATTCATTACATTATATAGTTACTCAACAATAGTAGTTTGAATGTATTTTTCTATTAATTACACAAGATAATTGTTACTCCCATAGTCATCATTTGTCCAGAAATAGCAAGGGTATATACATATATAGGTAGAAGATTTTTGGGCAAAAATGGGAAGCAAGGTTTTTTTATTATATATTACAGTCATATATAATTCTTTACTGGGCATCATAAAATTAGATCAATAATTTTTAAGAACAGGATAATTTTGAATAAGCACTTGAGTTTAGGTGCATGCTCTCAATCTGAGGGAATCAATACACTCTTCAATACAATCAATACAATCTTTAATATGTTAATGTAACTGACCTTGCAAAACTTACATCTAAGGGGGTGTTTATATGAGAAAAATTGTCTCGGCTAAACAGGAGCCTTGGTTTTCCTAGATCCTGCTTTACACAAATTCTACTTAAAATAAAAGAGTGTTTATATGAAAGGCGGATCCCGGTTTGGCGGGACAATTTTTTCCCATATAAACATAATTTCCTTTTTAGTCCCGGCAAACCGGGACAGTTTCGTTCAATGTGCTCATGCGTGGAGATCATAACAAAACAAAAATCATAACAAAACCACGGGACAGGATGTCTGTCCTGGTTTGCCGAGATAAATATTTTTCATATAAACAGAGACTGAAATTTGTCCTGGCAAACCGAGGCCTCCGTTTAGCCGAGACAAAGCCGGGACAATTTTTCTCATATAAACTCCCCCTAAGAATTAATGCCACATGATAAATTTAACTAAAATTATAAAGACGTCTTTAAATTTGTGAATTTAAACCAAACAAGATGTAGAAACTTATATATTGATAAAGACATTGGCAAATAGAAAGATTGTCTTTAGAAAAGTAGCACAACACTAAAAACGTGTACACTTTTAAAACACAGCGTTGTTGTTAATGTGTCCTTTGTATAAGACCGTTGTAAATGTTTATTTTTAAGCTATATGCATATATATATTATTAGTTATCATATTAATAAATATGATCATGTGATCTTTATTTTCAGTTTTCAGTCTGTGATGGGTTATAGAGTATATAAATATAAGTTGCATTTATTGCAATGACTTTGAATTATTTTTGAAGCTTTAAAGGCTTGGTATCAAAAGTAGACTTAATGAAAATGTAAATTTAGCAGTGATGTTTGCTTATAGTTTTCTGTATTTTGTATAATTTAATTATATCTTTTTGGTAATATTAGTATATTAGTATATATAATATATACTAATATTATTTAATAATATATATATTATATAATATTATGGTATATTAGTACTTTTGTTAGTACTTTTAATTAGTAGTTTTGTATATATATATACAGTATATATATATATATACAGTATATTACATTACAGAGACATTTGGTAAGCTTTGCAAGCTTATTTAAAAAGTTACTATCTATAAGATAGCCTTTTTAAGCACCAATAAGAAACTTGAAAATAAAAAACTAAGTGTGATAATCGACCTTCCAGCTGACTTATGTTTGAATTGAACTTACTTAAGTTAAAAGCTGCTATGAATGTTATTATTTAGAATGTGTTGAGTAGAGAAAGAGTCGAGTATACAGGAAGTGTGAACAATCTTAGATCGGTTCTTTTTCGTGAAAAAAAATTATTAAAAAGTTTTTTTCTTTATTGTGATGAAATATTTCTTAAAAGAGTTTGTTCTATTAATTTTCATTTGTTTGACTCAATAAAGTTTATTTCAGAACATCCAGAACGAGGTTCCATTTCTCCGTGTGTCATGCCATTATGTATATAGTTGTTCTTTTCAATCTAATTCTGTTCTTCTCTTTCAGGTATATATAATAAAAGATATGTCAAACATGTAAGTTCAAGTGCTGTATCAAAGGCGTCTATTATGCAAAAATTCAAATTTCGACCTTTGAGGCTGCTGGTGTTTGGAATTGCACTAGTGGTTATCATTTTGTTTTTTGCAACTCGTGGCCTGCAGCGTCTAGATAACGACAAAGGGTTATTCTCATTCAGTGACTGGTTACAAGGCCATGTTTTAAGTATATCATATGAAGATCGGTTTTGTAAACATTTTTCTGAAGATGGAAATAGACTATATCCACCTGTTACTGAAGTTGCTAAACAAATGAACATTAAAGATGGCGATTCTGTGTTTATCAATGGAATACATTGTGGGGAATGGCTAGTTGCTTTGCAAAAAAAATTTCCAAATATCCAACTCTTTGGTGTTGATAGAAACCCAGAATCTGTTAGCTATGTGTCCACCTTTGTCAAGGGTAATTTTACAACAGCACTGCCATTTGATTTGCAAACAATTAATTTTGGCAGTAGTATGCACTTTGATCATGCGATAGTTGATGGAGTATTGTCAATCTATTCACCGGAATACCAATGTAAAACAGTACGCCAAATGATACCAATGTTGAAAGCCGGTGGTAACTTATACATTGGCAAAAACTTTGAGAGCTGTGAGGACAATAAAGATATCGAGACAGACCTACAAAAATATCTTCATGTGCAATTGCTACCAAAATGCTACTGGTCGTCGCACTGCTTGAAAGGTCGTACTGACATCGTAGAAATTTTATATTCAAAGGAAAATCATATGTTTCCAGAATTACACGAGGAACGAAAATCCAAAATCGGTAGAATGAAAGAGAAATTGTTATACGATTTTTCCACGTGTGCTACTTCTATTTTTATTTACAGACACATTGTTTTGTTAGATGGAAATAAAGATAGATTATTGCCACTGTCAAAGCATGAGAGTGACAAGCATAAGAATGAATGTACCACATCGCAATCGGTTAATTCTACACGGAATAAATTGTTGGATAAGGAAGGAATTCGTAATGCTATTAAAGATATGAAGCTGAAAGGGCTAGACACTGTTTAAGTTTTTTATTCTAATTCATAGTTAAATATTTTTTAAATGGTGTTTTTAAATCATATTTCTCAGACCAAAACTAACATTGTATAGATATGCATGTATACTTACTAGTTTCATGCTTTATTCATCTTATTTAAATTTTTTAACATAAATATTACCAATAGCTGTTCCTTTATTGGATGTACTAACGTTCAGTCTCTACTTACATTGATCTGGAATGGAATGGGTTTGACATAGCTGACTCACACAGCCCATGCAGAGCCTAGTTGTCGTGTTCTCCCCACATAGTTCGTAGTCAGAATAACTCATAAATTCAAAACATTCACCGTTTTCTTCATATTGAATCGTAATTTCAGTGCCTATATTATACGCTTATTCAAACTCTTTATGATTATGATTATGATTGTGATTGGAAATATCTCATAATTACTCCACTATGCTATTTTATGCTTATGAAAATTTCTGAATGGTAATATATACGTATATACGTATGGAATGGCTGCGTTTAAATTATTTTATAAAATTATAGCATTATTAAAGATTATACTATTTTGATGAACTTTATGAACTTGTTATTATGTGTTGTATCTGAATTACAGGTAATTTCATTGATATAACCGTAAATTTTTAATTATTTTTTTTAAGTATATTCATTTTTAAGATGGTAAATAATAGGTGAACGTGGCATATTAAAATTAATTTTCATAGTTTCTGAGAAAAAAAAACAATAAAATGAGTTTCACGTTTTGTATCCAAATACTGTAAATTCTTATATAATTTTAAAGATGGAGTCCTAGCTACTACTAGCTTGATTGTTTTTAAGATTAAACCATAATTATTACATTACTGAACTGGAACTTCAAATATATGGAAATATAAATATAGAGAAATTATAGATATAGAGAAAATAATCCAAAAGAAATCCAATTTCAGCATTTATTTTCATCCGTTCGCTTTAAACGTCTCACGAAAAAACCTCGGCATGCAGTGAATCAAACATTTCAGTAGAATTCCGATCTTAGCGAATTTCATTTTAATATACTTCTTATATATAAATATATATTATCTTCTTATCTTCAATTATATATGGATTAAAATAGTTATTCTTAGTTTTTACAAAATTGAATTATTTGAAATCGTTAGGCTTGTTATGGGTTTCTTTTTTTTTTATGCAGTTTTATTGCTATCTATGATATTCAAGTTTAATTTAATAGATTTAATAATATTTTTTTGTTTGATGCTGGAGTATTAACCCTCTAAATGCCAGCCTCTTTTGGTACCATTCATCAGAAATTTTTTTTTTTTTATATCTGTCCCAATCATTGACCATTTATTTTGAAGCGGCGAAGAGTTATGGATTCTGAGAGTGGTCCCAGATGGACAGTTTAATGGTCATTGGCTCTTAAAGGGTTATTACAAGGGTTTATTCAGAAAGGATTTTTATTTTCAGGCAAAATTAAAAGTCGCAAAATAAGTTCATTTTCTTCGCTTTTGATGACAATTAACAAGTAGCAAATCTAGCATTCATTGTTAAAAGGTTAGAAATATATTGCAGTGACATCGAAAATGGAAATAAATTTTTTTTGGGTTTTGGGGTCAACAGTGTCGTATTAACAGATTTATTGGAGATACCGTTTTGCTCTGTATTAAAATGTACTCGTTTAATACATCAAATTCGAAACGTGTTGTCATCAATCCTGGAACTTTTTTTTTTTTATCATAAGTATCTAGGATATACGTTACATTTTTATAAGTTTTTCAAAAGATCTTTTGTTTTACAGAAATATTTACACCGGCAATTTTTTTCCCATCGATGCATCCATAAAAACCTTATGCACAACATATTTACAAAATTTATTTTTGGAGGCCAAATATGCGACCGCAAAACTCTTTGAATTTTTAAACAAATCAGAAAGGGAAATCTTGTTTTCTTTAAAAGGTCCCCATAACCAATGAAACATTTGTTAGTTTCTTTTCAACAACTCTGCAAGTTGGCCATGAATATAACAAAAGATAAAACAGCGTCATTTGAAGGTATTAAAACAGTTACATCAATATTGAAGAAGTTCGGGTGCTAAAAGTTCGACGGAAACAAGATTTAAATCTTCCCGGCAATTTAAAATCACGTCAAATACCCTAGGCGTACATATTTTGTTGAATTTTGACGATGTTGCGAAATTAAATACACGCAACATACGGTAGAAAATACCTTCCAAAAGTATTTAAAAAATTTAAATACAGTTGTGAAATATCTACCAGCAAAAAAAAATTGCCTTTTTCAATGATGAAAATAAATCCCTGCGAAAATTACTATTCCTATATTATTTTATCACCAAACCTATTTTCTTTCTTTGGAAGTAAACTAAAAAATTTCTAATCTAAATTATTTTCGCAGATTCCCCTCTTAAATAATAATTCATAAGGTTAATTTATATTTGAGAACGAGACATGGCAAGCACGTTATTTTTTAATTTTATTACAAACTTTGGTATAATAATTTATTCCCTTTTTAAGGAGTTATTCATATTCTCGGTTTTAAACTATTATTTTGTTTTCGGTATGTATCTGTTAATATTATATTTTTCATTTAAGAGTTTTTGCGAAAATATTTTTTTTCTCGATCAAATACGTAAGTGTTACTTATTTACATAAAAAAGACTACAAAGATACTGTTCATTAAAAAAGATAAAAAATGAGAATTACAATTAAAAAGAAAATTGGACTAAAAAACACTAAATAATGAAAAATAAAGAAAATTTGTTTGTATGTATGTATGTATAAATAAAATGTTAACTAAAAGTAAGATAAAGGTATATCTCAAGTGTGTTGTTAAGACTTTGATAATATTGTCGTTTCGTTTTAGAAAAATAAGCAGGATATTGTTCCAATAAAATCAATACAGCCTAATGGAGTTAATATTGCGTATTATGACACATGCAGGTGGTAAGAATTTTTTTGGTTTTATAATTGTTTGATTTACGACATATGTATTGAGGATGCTGTATAATTAAATTTGATAACTTCTTTTCGAAATTATTTCTATTCCTGATGAATTAGGAATGAATAAATGTCATTTCTTGTATTAACGACAAGCGTAACTTAATTCTAAGTAATGTAACTTCATATATGTTCTAGTCATCGTATATTCTTCTCACGTTATGTTGTCACGTTTGGTTTAAGAATTAAAAAGATAAAAATCGACGGTAAATGATACAGTTGGCTTTATAAATAAGGAAATTGAAATAAATTACTAAAAAAAATTATTTTAGTGAGTGTTTTATCGATGTGTTATGAGAATATATATGATGACATGAATATTTTGCAAGTATCTTTACTGTTGTTGTTTTTTTAAGCTAATGGGTATGTACTATCGGTTCTCATGATCTCCTTAGTTTGTGTTTCCTCAGGTCCATTGAAGATGAGGACAAACGAGAAAATGAAGGAGATTGCCAGGCAAACAGCTGCGATCCAAGCGAAGATTATGGACCATCCGTGATTGTGGCTATCGAATTCGATCCTAAATTGGACTTCTGCGTAAATGCAAGGACCAAGCGCTGCCACAGCTGAAAAACAAAAAAATTTATTCAACTCAGTTAGTGAAGTTTATTTTACTTCAGTCAGTTTAAAGGTTTGTTCAATATTGATAAGGCCAAGAAAATATTACATAGTACATAACAAATTTAATTTCGTTTGAGGAATTATTTATAATCGATATATTTATATTTTAAGAATGATTTATAATCGAACATTATCGTTTATTTCACGTTAAAGCACTCTGGAGGATAATTATCATAATGGTGTGGTATATTTATATGTGTGATACTCCCTCTATAGATTTTCCTGGGGCGTTTATTATAATGCTCTTGGAAAGTATTAATTTAAGCAAAAACATGTCGTAGCTTAAGAGCTGACCATAGAGATGATTATATAAAAATGACTATAAAATGACTATAAATATATGACTATAATTTCAATATAGCATCGAACCAAATAACGCATTTGTCGCATTTTTAAAAGGACTTAAAGTATATGACAATAATTCAAAGTTTGAGTAGCAGTCATAAGACTGGGTAGTTGCTTAGACTACCAAATTAAATTGAGGTCCAGTCCTAACCAACTCCTTTGCTTATAAAACATATATATATTAGAGGTCGGCGTTTGTTACATAAGATACGGTATTTCAAAATTACCTGCACTGAAGGAGAACAAAGTGAGCATCAATGCACCACACTTCCATTTCTCTTCATCACGCCGACAAATTGTGATCAGGGATAGCAGATTCACCAGAGCAGCAAACGTGCAAATACCAGATATGATCAACACAATTAACATGGCATCTTTATCTAGAAATGCCCAACAATAAAAGATATTCCGTTAAAAAAATGGTTCCAATTCTTTTAGAAACTTTCTTTTCACTGCTTTCAGCCATTTTGACTAAAAGGTGAATGTATACTTATAAAGTTTACAAAGTTTATAAACCTTGATCGATGTTTAATCGGCGTTTTAATTCGTGAAAGTTTCTCTCGAAATATGTTCCGAAAACTGTCATTGTTGTATCGCTGTCACTGTTACAAATGGTTGTGAAAATGTTCGCAGTTTTTTTCATTAAGCAAAACTTTTAAGATTACAGAAAACGTTTCACTCACTCAATTGACAATTTGAAAGGGGAATGTAATCCAATTAGTATATACAACTAAACAAAAAGTTATGTTATATCTAGGGAATGTATATGCTTTAGTTACTCCACAAGTTTTGTCACGCATTTTTGGTTCTAAGTGTTCAGCAATCAAAACTATTATTGCTACTCTCCATTGTTTGGGTTTTGTCATTTCAGAAACTATATCGTTGTTCTTACAACTTACCTCTGAAGTTTTCTTCGAATTTCAGGATATTTTCCCTGGTTTCACATTCTTTCACTCCATCACAAGCACGCCACAGGCTTTCCTTGTGGTTGTCATTGATACCGCCTACCCACCAACTTGTACCAGCTGCTCCAGCAATGACTCCGGCCAATCCAATTAACAACAAGATCAGATTGAAGAAAGTGATGATTCTGATACCCAACTCCATTTCGAGGTACTATTATTTTTTTATTTTTTGTGTAATCGCTAAAATTGAACACATTTGAATGAAATATACTATTTTTGATTGGCTCATTTTGTTCACGTGACCAGTGACTGGTGGTGTATTTTTATCCGTAGTGTCAAAACAAAGAAAAAGACGAGGACAGAAAAAAAAGAAAAGAAAACCAACTTTTACTAAGTGGAAATCCAAACTTAAGACTATTTAAAATAATGATCTCAATCAAACTGATCCTACATCATTTAAATGAAAGATAATTAAAACTATTAATTAATTCTTAATAATCTTAACAGTAATAGATCTTGATAGTAATGGTTGGATTATATTAATTCCATCAACAACTCTCAGAGGATTAATTCTGTGAATATTTCGTTCGTTATGCTACTGTTATTACAGTTACATATTACAAAATACCAGAATATTCTCCCACCCTCCCTATCAGGTGTA
>JAUEKX010102859.1:0-12333 GCA_031834005.1 Dendronotus venustus
TCAAGTCAAGCCCTGATAAAAACTTTCTTCCATCGTCAGGATTCAAACCTTGACTGCCCACTCTGGAGGTGGGGGAAGTTTGTTACAATGGAAGTCGGATTCGAGGTTGTCGGGACTGACAACATGATCTTGTTGTATGCAACCTTTGAACTGCTAGTTTTACATTACAAGGATATGTCCAGCCTGAACACCCAAGTTGTATGGTAGGGTCCATTACACGTGCAGGGTGAAGCGCTTAAGAGTATGGTGATGACTATGGATAAGTGGCTTTCACTGTAAAAATAAAGTGAACGAGAGAAGAAGAAACTACAGTTCAGAAGAAGCTTAATCTACATAGGGGATGAATGGGGTATCTCTTGACTAAGACAGGGACCAACAACACTGGTTATAACGAAGCACACTTGACAACTTTCCAAGAGTCTTGTGAGTGCATCGTGGATAGGTCATGATGCACAGAACGACTTGAAGTTGAAGATTCAAGATTTGCCAAATAATAAAGGAAGAGGCTAGATAGGGAGACCAGGATTTTGGTCTCTCTAGCCAAGCCACACCGACTCTCTGTATGGCTCCGTAGACCAGGATTTTGTATCATGAAAGTAAAAGTAATGGCATACATCACGTAGACCAAAATCGTGGTCTCAGAAGACACTTCTAATAATAAAAGCACATACCAAACAACACAATCCAAAGTTTGGTTTGATTTGAGTCACATATTTATTCATTAAAAGGGGTCTGTCAAGGTCACATGTACAATAATAAGTAATAGTAATAATAATATGCATCATATGTGGTTCTTGCAGTGACATAAAAATGTTGCCAACAATTATTAATAATATCTTGGATGGGTGGTGGTGGTGGTAGTAAAGTAGTATGCAGTATGATGATAAAAATGAATGAATGAAACATTTTTGTCTTGGTTCAACATTTGACTCGTTCGAATCCATCTCTCTTTCTCTATCTCTCTCTCTGTCTGTCTGTCTGTCCATCTCCCAATGACGGATGGAGTAGATAGAAGACTAAGAGAGAACTACTACTAATAAGTACCTACCTCGAGGATAATTAATGCACCAACCACGAGTGAGCAGCACCTTCCCAACTAAACAAGTCGCTGTGACTCAAATTATTATTATTATTATTCATTATAATCATATTCAACAAACTAATAATGCACAATTATCATCATCCTAGCCTATCCATAGTAATATCTTATTCTTATCACTTCACAGTATGAAGAAGAAAAATGCAAAAAAAATCAAAATTGTTCTCTTAAATTTCTTCTCTCTACATTTTCAACCATCATTTCAACTTCAACAATTTCTTTATTTATAATAATTGTGACTTGTACTAGCTTTACTTATTTACTATTTACAAGTAGTTGGACCAAATTTTAGCAACACTCCCACCATGAAGTTAAAAACCTTGGACTTGGATATTCTTTTCCCCCTATTAAAACAAAACAAAATCATAAATGCCTTGCAACACAAAGACATTGTAATCGTATGTAGTCGTCCTAATAATGGATTTGTTTAGCATCCGCCGGCCGGGCAGGTCAACTAGAAGAACAACAACAAGTAAATTTACATCCTTCTCATTGAAGGTTCATTCAGCACGGCAAATTGCTCTTGCCCTGTCTGGTCAATACAATACTGATTAATACCAGGCTTGACTTTCTTCAAGTGCAAACCGCTGTTTTTTCAGACAAAATAATAACAAAATGGAATATGTAGATGTAGCTACGTACTCGTAAACTATTTTTAAGACGTAAGGTTTAGGAAAATAAAATAAAACGTGTCATGTTCCAAAATTAAAAACAGAAATTTGCCACTCAAATATTTTTTTACGCAAGATGAAATCTGTTCTGGAAAACAAAAAGCACAATTCAGAGAGATGTAAAAAAGTGTAGATATAATCATCGAGGACATTTGTTGGTCAATTCATCCAAACCTCTGTAAAATCAAGATTTTTAAAACCCCTCTCTCGCACAAGATCAAAATCAGAACTACAAAATAATACCCCCCTTCAGATCATTGTTAGAGATTAGAAATTGAGTTATTAAAATCGAAATTAACAATTAAAGTTACTACTAGTTACTAGTTTTTTCATCTTCTTCTGTTCCCATGTACAACAATAAAACAGTGAAATCTTTCTTAAAGCTGATTTCAAATCACCACAATTGCAAATGCTGTGTTCTTACAGTGACTAAGTTAGAGCATCGGATGATAATTAATAATAGTAAAATGTCCCCCCCCCCCTCCCCCATCTCTCTCTCTCCCAAGGTTAAAGAATCACAACCAGTTAAAATATCTCTCTCAACCTGAACTGTTACCGGTAACATTTACATTATAATATTGGACAAATTGTTAAATCAAAATAAAGCCTTTTTGAATCGTTAAAATAACTTCTTTTTCAAGACCGACATTTTGAAACCAAAGTTTTGTGGTCATGAAATTATTCATTATGGTAGTGGTAGTCATTAATTAATTACGGGTCTATTCTTAGTTCTTTGGTCTTTAAATTTTCTGTCACACATTTATTCTAATTTACAATTAATTAATCACAAGTAAAAATAGAAACATTTTGGAATACAGTACACAATTCATAATATTATTATAATTAATTAATCATTGGTTTAAGATACAGGATTGGTCACATTGTATAAGTACATGAGAAGATAAGCAATGATTCAAGAGATTCTTGAAGTGGTGAGCTTTTTACACGATTACTAAACAAACACTCCTCGGTTTGCTAACTCGACAGTCAGTCAGTCCCTTGTGTGGTACCGTAGTCTTCTTTAAATTCTACTCGTCAGATCTCGTGAAAACAATTATTGCATCATTTATTTCAAGTCTATACTACCTAACTATGTACCAACTCCCTTTGTATATTTAAGCATTGATTTGATCTGAATAATCTCCCGCAACACACAACAATTGACTCAATGTTTACAAATATCATTTATCCACCCCCACACCCCCTCCCCCAAGTATTGCTCCGACTGTCACTGCTTCAAATGGGTCACACACATCATAACATTACATCTACATATATGTGGTAGTTCTTATTTTATCAACAATTCAACAATTTGGTAATACAATGGTTTACAATTCATATTTCGTTCTTTTTTTTTCAATGCTTGTTGTAGTAAATTGAATGTGGGCTATCACCTCATGTTACTCTACACTTTTATCATCAGACCTTTCAAAGACTACAGATACTGGGAGTTAGTCCAGAGACACATTATTGACTTGCAGATAAAAAAGATAAAACATGTATCTTTGCATTCGATAATTATAATACATTTTGACAGTCCCATCTACTTTTCTGTATCATATGCAAAATACAAGATCCAATTCATCACAACTTCTTTGAACACAAAAACATTGCTAACTACTTGATCCCTGCGCGCATTCAAACATTTGTAGAATGCCAAGTCATGAAATATTGAATTGAAATAGAAATCTTTCAAACAGCTGATGTATGTTCTCATCAAATTCATGAAGAATTAAAAAAAAATATATTCAAAAATGATAATAATATGTTATTATATAATGATATGAATGAATGACTCCTGAATGATGACTAATAAAGCTGGGGGGGTTTGACATAGTATGGAGACTATCGCTAAATTAGAGTGTATGGTATGACATTGTGGGATACATGACACATATAACGATTCAAGACAGACAGGTCAGTAGGAAAGATGACAGTGTTTCATTTCAATCAACAACATCATAATATTCCAGTAACTGTCCAAAATGTAGTAGTAGTAAGACATGAGAAACTCATATATTCACACAGTACAGAGATGGAACGCGATTATACTGAAAATACAAAGGTCAAAAATACGACCTACAGCGTAGAAGTAGGGTATATTAATTGTGTATAAAATAAGGAGATTCCCTCAATAAGAATGCGTAGATATGCAACCATCATCCTGGTGTTAAGACATCAACACACAGAACAACAACAAAAACTGTGTAGAAGTAGTATAGTAACTTTCTTTGACAAAACAATAAAAAATAAACAGTTGTTGAAAATTAGGTTGCTGAGAAAACAAATTAATTTCGGCATGAAAATATTACGCTCCTGTTAAAAAAATGGTGAAACTTCATTTCAAATAGTCTCGTTAAAAACAAGAGATAGATAAATCCATCTGATTGAAAACGACAATTTTTGAAAAATCTATTTTCCCATGACACAATAAAAAGTTTCCCTCTTCTTATATGATGAGCAATGACAGATATCTTTTTACGATCTACGGTTCTTTATAATTATAACGTACAAGCGTGAATCTAAAAAAGGGGAAGTAAGAATGTATGAAGATGATGTGGAGACACAACCAATAGGAAGAACCAAAGGCCATCGTGATATATAAAAACAGGGTTCTCTGTTTTACATAGTCTATCCAAACATGACTGGTAATGACATTAAGTACTATTAAAGCTACCGAGTAGAAATTGGAAAATCTTCTTGAACTTTTCATTAATTATTTTTCAGCTTCTCATCGCTATGGCAAGATAGCGTTACGTTGGAAAACTGAAGTTTGTTTTAACAATCTGGCATAGGAGGAGTACAAGGGGAATAGAAATATTTTCATATATCTTTTTTACCAGGTAATCAACCGTAATTGCCAAGAAGAATGAAATAATAACAAGAGTTTAATAATACCAAGAGTTTGTGTCAAGATTTTTACGAATCTGATAGGACGACGAAATGCTAAATTAACATCAATAAAGATTTGACTTCTTGTAAAACAAATAAAATAGAATATTGTCAAATCAATGAACACATTATTATATTTAAGAAGAGGAAATAAGTAGTATAGAGTATATAAATTTTGTAAAACTGCCGAAACTAATTAATCATCATCCACTTTTACATTCAACAAGGAGAGAAAAAAAGGGCAAGGATAGAAATAGAATTTCATGTTACATACGGATTGTCACAAAGGCTAAATAAAATCATTGTATAAATGACGAGAATGCAGTCATCAAAAAATTGTAAATCAAAATATACACACATAGGAAATCATAATAATGAATAATGCGAGACTAAATTCATTAAATGGATGCTGAATTATAATATATTTACAAACACTGACTGCGCGACGATGGCTTAGGGTAAGGGGGACTTTGCAAAGAAGAGAATACAAGAGTTTATGACATTGTTGGGGGGGGAGGGGGGACTGAATACATCCAGCGTCCAGCGAGCCGAGCCCTTCGTTATTGCATCATCAAAACGGTATTCCATTTATTCCAGTCCTGTCCTTGTCCTGGGCAGTCATAACAACAACAATGAATGAATGAATGTCTTGAGAAACGTCGACTGTACAAAACAACCAAAAAGAATAAAATATCATCGTAAAAATTAAAATTCCAATGAATGTCGAAGAGGGAACGTAAATCCAAAAAACGATAGATTGATTGATTGATGGTAATCCTCCAGCTTTCTTCTCCCGACATCGAATTAACATTTTTTTTAACATCAAGAGACACCACACACACACATACGCACATGCGTTATAGAGGTGTGTATGTATGAAAACACGAGATCAACAACAACCCTTCTGCTCTGCTTAAGCTTTGCCAGTACGTGGCTTGACGCTCAAATCCAGCACCTCGACCCCTGCTGCCTCAGTCTCGGACGGTGGTGCGGAAGACGAGCTGCTAGCGGGTCGGTCCCTATCCGACGAAGACCTTTGCTGTTGTTGATGCTGTTGTTGTTGCTGTTGTTGTTGATGCTGTTGTTGTTGTTGCTGTTGGTGGTGTTGTTGGAGCTGGTGTTGCTGCTGTTGTTCGAAGTAGCGTGACATCCTTAGCATGTCCATCTGTTGCTGTGGCACCATGCCCGGGGGGAATCCCCACAATCCTGCGGCGGCCGAGGCAGACAGCTGGGCCTGGAGGTCCTGGTAATCCTGTTTGGAGGCCGGGTACGACGATGACGACGACGAAGAACGACTGCTGCTAGAGCCGCCACCACCACTGGATGGCTTGTTGGAGGAGGAGGAGGAGTGGGAATTCCGACTGGAGGAGGAGGAAGAAGATTGTAGCGAGGAAAGAGCTGAAGAAGAAGAAGAGTTAACATATCCACCACCACTGGAAGCATTGGTCTGACTAGAATGGAGACGCGCTTTTTTCTCCGCGCTGAGTAAATCCTTGCCGTACGACGATGAGGAGTTCGACGAAGAAGACAGAGTCGGGGTTGCATTGGATCTCGGCCTTTTGTTGGAGGATAGAGCAGGGGAGGGCGACGACGGGGCGACAAATTTGGAGGATTGCCCAGTGGAAATACTGCCGGTGTTAATACTCTTGGAAGAAGAGTTGTGAAAGTTATTGCTTTTGCTGGCGAAGAGAGTGGCGATGGTGTCCAGACTCTCCTTCTCTTGCTTGGCAGCGGCCGCGACGACGTGCTGCTGCATCTGCTGCTGTTGGTGGTGGAGCTGGATTTGCTGCAGCTGTTGCATTTGCTGGTGTTGCAGCATGTTGGCGGCCTGCGCGGACCACAGCATGTTCTGGGCGTTGAGGGCGGCCCGTTGATCCTTGCTGCTTTTAGTTTTGTCGGCGACCGCGGCGGCTTCGATGAGCTCCAGCTGGCGCAGCATCATGGGGTCCATGGCCTGTTTCTGGAACTCCATCATCCGCTGGAGGTACAGCGGGTTGGACATGAGCGTCTTCATGAGGTAGGGGTCCTGCATGCCGTACATGTGCTGGAAGGCCATGATATTGGCCGCGGCTGCGTTCAGCTCCATGTGGGCCGCTGTGAGGGCCTGGGAAGGGGCCTGCGCCTGATACATGTTACCCCCACCACCTGCGGCAGCGGCTGCAGCCATTGCTGCAGCAGAGGCCGAGTTGCTGGCCACTGCCAGACTGTTGGACAGGCCTGACGACGAGGAACCCTTGCTGGCCTGGCCTGGCAGGTTGGAGGAGGAGGACGACGACGAATGACTCTGGCTGCTGCTGCCACCACCACCGCTGGGCAGCTTGGAGGATTGTCTGGAGGACGGTCTGGGTACGGAGGAGGAGGAGGAAGAGGAGGAGGCGGCGTTCGGCGTGGAGCCTCCTCGACTGCGGTTGGACTGACTAGAAGACGAATCCACTCGGCGTGGTTTGTGTTCCGGAAGGAGGAGAGGCTTCCCGTAAGAAGAGGAAGGATCGAGCGACCCGTTTTTCATGAGTTCTAAGTTTTCTAACATTCTCTTGCCCTTGTCTAAATCGTCTTTGAGAGCGTCGAAGCTTTCGTTGACCGCCTGGGCCCGTGCGGCGTCTAGACTGGATCGGATGGCGTGACGGGTGTCCGAGCTGATCGGATGCGACGGCAGGCCGAGAGTCTCCGGCAAGCTTTTGTCACTTCCAGGAGGCAGAGGCAGATCTTTGCCGGCTGCCAAATGGTGGTGGTGATGGGATGGGTGTGGTGGATGAATGGAGGAACCTACGGACGATGGCGTGTTGTGGGAGAATTTGGGCAGGGCCGGGGTGGTCGGATTCGGGGAAGAAGCCACCGATTGGCTGATTCCAAACAAGGCGTCTAGGGCACTCTTCCGTTTCTGCTCATGATTGGTCGGTTCTTTGCTGGCGGGCTGGGGAGTGGACACCTGCTTCTCTTTGGTCGACCGCAAATTGTCAATGATGTTGGAGAGACGAGAAGTCCGTTTTGCGCTGAAACGAAAGAATGATTTGAATAAGTTAGCTCATAAGTCAGAAGGAAGAACAACATGTCTCAGTCCATCATAAAATTGTCTGAAAATTTTCCAAAACTCAGGAAAGGGCTTGTTATACAACTGACTAAAAAAAATTTTTTTTTTATGTTTAGTTAGTAAAGCAGTTGCTAACATGGGATTGGCTGAAATTTTACAGGCCTGTACGTTTTTATAAAATTTGAAATATAATTCCTAACTTTTTTTTAAAGAGCTGACATAGAATGCAAAAAATACAAAAGAAGATTCTATGCATTTTGGATATAAAACGTTTTGAACCAGAAACCTATTTAACACTAAGAAAAGAAAAACGAGATGAAAACTTGGACCACACAAGATTTAAAATCCCAAAAGATTAGAATTATGTGGAAATATAACTAATGGCATTTAAATACACTTGGATAGTAAAAAAATCAGAGAAAATCTAAAAGATTTACGCCCTTGACAATTAATGATAAATGAACAAAACATATTCTTGTCAAATGCAAGAATTGGGAACCACCCTGAACTGACTGTTACCTTTTCTGCACGGGTTTGGCTTGCTGCTGGTCATGTGTCATGGAGGACGAGGCGGAGGAGGAGGGTCGGTGACCGGATTGACCCGCGGCGGCAGACGAAGAGCCGGGACTTCCTTGGCCAGGGCCCGGAGACATGGCCACCCCGCGCTGGGAGGACGACGAAGACGACCCCCCACCTCCACCCGGGGACGCCAAGTGCGGGGGTAGTTGGGGGCCCGGAGAGATGCCGGCCATTCCCAGAGGCGACAGCTGAGACACGCCGCCGGGGGCCGAGGCGAGGAGTGGCGAGATCTGAGACGTGGCTTTTCCATCGCCGCTACCTGGGATGGGAATGGGAGGGAACGGGGCTCTGGCCAACGCCTGCACCAGACTGGACGGTGGCGGCAGGTGAGAGTCCACAGTGCCAGAGTTGTCGTCGTCGTACTTCGTCCAGGTGATGAACGGGTTTTCTTTGTCCGGGATGCCGTTGGTACACGCACCCCCGGCCAGTTTGGGGGCGGCAGAAGAGGAGGAGGATGGTGGTGGTGTTGAAGAAGAAGAAGAGGGGGCGACGGTAGTAGTGGTGGTGGCGGTAGTGGATGATAAAGATGAGGAGGATGGGTCTGGTGTTGAGGGGGAAGAATTTGATGACAAGGGTCGTGGTGGCGGTGTTGTGGTTGTTGTTGTTGAGGATGTGGTTTGCCCAGTAGTGGTGATGGCGGTGGTTGTTGCTGACGATGATGATGGTGATGATGCGGATAAGGATGATGATGAACGCGGGGGTAAAGATGATGGATTTTCACTGGCATCCGCGGCAGTTACGATTGACAAGGGCGTGGAATCAGCGGATGAAGAAGTATCTTTACTAGAAATCCTCGCGGGTTGTGGTGGTTGTGGTAGTGGTTGTTGTTCATTATCTACAGGGGTCGGTGATGACCCGATGAATGGAAGTGACACTGCTGGCAAAGCCTTTGTAGCGGCTTCGGATGATGGTGGTGGTGGTGATGACGACGGTGACGGGGATGAAGTAGTGGTTTGATTGGCTGATGGGTTTTCCGATGGTTTGGTTATTGGAGTGGTAGAAGAGTTTGTCATGGTGGTAGTGGTGGTGGTAGTAGAAGATGTAGACAGATCATCATCAGTGGCTGGGAGTGTATTGTGGTTTACGTTATCCGTGGATATGCCCGTCGATAAATCCATCTCACTTTCACCTTTGCCCGCACCGCCATCCTCCTCCCCATTTGTCTTGTCTAGCTCGGTAGATGGTTTACCATCCTCTTTGGTGGCGGCGAACTGCAGTTTGTCTGGAATGTCTTTTACGATTTGATTTGCATCAGAAGAAGTAGTAGAAGAAGAAGAGGAGAAACACATATTGGTAGAATTATCATAATTCTTTTCCATTAACTCATTTCCGTTTTCACAAGAAGTAGTAGTAGTAGGAGGAGTAGTAGCATTGAAACAATTTTCAGACAGGGGTGATTTTTGCTCACAATTACTTCCATTTTGAGAAGTTGTCGCCTTCTCCTTTCGCAAGTCACAACCGTCCGTTGTTCCGCGAGATAAATTCCCCCCGTTATAACACGGTCCGAACTTTAACGGAGAACGAAGGTGTTCTGGAGATTTACTCAGGGTGGGAGCGAGAATGAATCCGTCGGGGCAGTATTTGGAATCCTTGCCCTCTGTCAACAGCGATAAATCCAAACTCATCTTATCGGGGAAACCTTTATCGGACGAACTGTTAGAAACAGCATCGCCTGTTTTCACAATTATTTTATCCACTTCAGAAGTTGTTTCACTTTCACCGTTGTACGGAACAGACTTGCATTCGAGCGTCATCGTTGAATGAGCAGAACCTCCGTTATCCTCCTCATCTTTCAAAAGGAAATCTTCGTCCATGTGTTTTAATCCGGTGTCTATGGACATATCCTCCTCTCCCTTCAGTAGAGAATCTTCATCGAAGCTCCTTTCCTCTACAGCGTGTTCACAACCAGTCGCCGTCAATTCTTTCTTGCTGTTTTGATTCTTGGGTGGTGCAGCAATGGTCGCGGGATGGTTAGGAAAACCTGGAGTGGCGTTATTATTCTCAGAATTAAACACGTTATCCGTTATTCCAATTCCCAGCATAGAACTGTTAACGTTATCCGGTTTTGCTTGTGCGTTGTCGTAATACGAGGCAGCACGATTTGAATCCGTCGCCGTGATAGCGGTGGGCGTGGGGGAATTCCCCCACAGTTTGTCGTCCAAGCCACTACTGGTGGTGGTAATAGGGTTGTTCAAACTCACGGGCTTCCATCGCAAAGGAGGAGACGAGGACGCCGTGGTTTCTTTGGTGCCGGGGTACTGCTCACTATTCGCCTCGGCGCCGCCGTTTTTCTTCTGCCGGCTGCCACTGCTCTCCTCGTCCCACTCGGAATCGGACGAGTTGGTATCTTCGTCGAGCAAATCTCTAGAGGACGACGATGTGACCTTGGCCGAGGGTTTGCCGACGTTGGAGATGGTCAGTTTGATGGGCGTCCTGGCCTTGGCTGGTGGAGGCTGTTGGTCGACTCCTACCACCGCCGCCATTGCCGCTGTACCGGGCTCCTCGTTCTTGGGGATGGACGATTCCTTGACGACAGGACTGGCCGGGTCCTTCTTGTTGTCCTCATCGTCGGAGTCTTCGTCCGAGGAAGACGAGTCGTCAGACGATGAGCTGCCTGAGGAGGAGGAAGAGTCAGACGAGGATTCTTTCTTGGCGGGGACGTCCTTGAACAGTGGCGAGTCCAAGTTGGGAATGTCCTCCACCATCCTGTCTTCGACCGTCTCCTCGGGAGTCGGGTCAGGGGCTGGAATCGTGATGCCCACTGGCTCCAACTTGGTGGTAGAAGGGTTAGCGGTAGTAGGGGTGGGAGAGGAGGAAGAGGAAGAAGAAATCTTGGCCACTTTAGAGGCAGGGGCGGTGGCGACGCCCCCTGCTGGAATTGCGGAGGAGGAGGAGTTTGTGGAGTTACGGCCCTTCTTTCGCTTCTTGCCGAGGCCCGTGGTGGCTCCCCCGTTGAAGAGGCGCTGCTTGGTGCTGTCTTCCCCCGATGTGTCCCCTTCGGACCCACCCCCTCCCTTGTTGGCTGCCTCCGCTGCTGTGTTGTTGGTGGTCCCTGAGGAGGATGAACTCTTTCCGTTCTGGAGAAGACAAGGAATAAAAAATAGACACAAGATTAATATTCACAGTTATTACAAATAGTTATATCATAAATAACATCTATCTGATTGAAATACGAGAATTGTAAGAAAAAAAATGTTGCGATTATATTATGAAGCGGTGATAAAATTGGGACATTTGAATGATAGTTTAGTACTAACTATTCCGTTGTATTTTGTACACAGTTTGCGGTTGGTTAAATGGAAAGTTTTGATAAATAAATGGTAGTTTTTCAATTCTACAATTCATCACCTTTGACATGCAACTCATGAATGTTAATGTTAAGACCTTTAACTAAAAGCCTCTTTCAAATAATATCATAATGATAACACACTGTACAAACATGTGATTTGATGTGGTTGTGACGTGTGTCTACAGACAATGCATTCAGTGTGTGTCAACAAACATTCTAAAGGGGTGCATTGAAGAAGATAAGAAGATCAAATATTTTTTTACAATCATTTGAATTGTCATTTCTTTAATCGACATGGCTAGCTAGCTAAGCATGGTGGTGTACATGTTTCTATCAAATCAAACATACCTGCACCCCTCTCTATCATCCTAGTACAATACAGATATATATAGCAGTTATGAATAGGTGATAGGTACAATCGTTTGTGTGCCCTCTCATACAAAAGGCATTCAAACACTTCAAGATTGAAGATAAAGAATGGGGTACAGGTATTACAGGGAACACAGGTAATGAAGGTAGAGAAGGGCCTGGTATAGGTAGAGGTAGTTGTAATGTAAGGTAAACAATACAGATAAAGCCATAGATCAAGTGATAGGTGACCTGGCTATAAACTGCTGTGCTGTGTGTCATGTAAGTAGCTGTATCTATGAATGTTTGATTGAGTGAAGTGACAAGAGAGGGGGAGGGAGGGAGGAGCAGAGAGAGAGAGAGAGAGAGAGAGAGAGAGAGAGAGAGAGAGAGAGAGAGAGAGAGAGAGGGAGAGAGAGAGAGA
>JAUEKX010102970.1:0-12329 GCA_031834005.1 Dendronotus venustus
ATAATAATAATAATAATAATAATAATAATAATAATAATAATAATAATAATAATAATAATAATAATAATAATAAATTATAAATTATAAATTCCTAATAAAGGATTAGAAACTAATTAAAACAATTACTCTAACTAAGAATAGAGTTACAGAGGTGACTAAAAAAATAGATGGGCTTGTTCTTTTAAGAATACCTTGTATTAGCCTTCAAAACGTTGTAAAGTAATACTTAGAAATTAATGTCATTAGAAGATTTCTAAAGCTGTCGTGATAGCCCTACTCTAACAAAGTTCATTTTCATAAATTCATCAATGTATAAATCACTAACCCCACATAGCAACATCAAATCCAGGTGATGTTAATAATTGAAAAGAATTGTTTGCTGTACATGTATAGAATCCATCGTCAATACTACTGATAGATGACTTGTTGTAGTTCTCTGAATCAAATCCAGGTAGAAGAATGCCGTCTTTGAACCATTGGTAAGTCACATTAATGCTCAAAGTAGTGTTGCAAAATAGATTTAGGGTAGAGTTAAGCATGAAATTAGACGGTGAATCTGTCGTAACATTGATATTGACTAAGACTAAAGATCAAAGAATATGTCAGATAATATCGGGTGGGCAATATAATGTATTAGTATTATGTATTATTACATCGTTGAAACATGATTTTGTCTTTGACATTAATAAGTAGTTAGTGGTGGTTTGACATTGACAGTTGAAGGGTTTATGACAATGCACAAAGCAGTCATAATGTAATCAGAGAAACAGTGGTAGAGATATCGTTTTTGGAAATGTTTCCCTCATTGGGAAGAATTACTCAATTACGTAAATTAATCGTTTGAGTTTCTTCTTTTTTTGTTTCTTTATGATTTTTTTTCTTGTAGAAATGTAGCTTTTTTTCCAACAGAAGTATCCTGAGATTTATAAATTAGTTCTTCTTGGTGTTTTGATTTTTTTTAGTAATAAAATTCTTTGAACTATTAGGACCAATTAGTTGTAGAACGAAGACAAACGCTTGTTTAAACAGCACTATCTCATATAGTATTCATTTGAATAAAACGTTCGAATTTAAAATTGTTTATAAAGAATTTGGTTTTTTATATACTTACAAAAGTAAAAGTAAGCTGAAAATCCTTTTCTGGTTTGCGAACCATCCGTTGTAAAAGTTACTCTCAATCTATTACTAGATGAAATTATCTTTGGAATGAGTTTATCACCAGAATACTTTTCTTTTGGTATCCATCGATAGTTTATATAGTCAAAAATTTGGACAAAATCATAGCCTGCTTCTGTAACAAACTCTGTAAAAACAATTTGAATTTTGGAATTTCCTTGGGAGTATATATTCCATATGTAGTTTAATCGATTAGTGTATGGCAAAGGGTAACCGGGCGATGAGAAATTTCCAGGTGACGTGAGATCTACTGAAATTACTATAAATAAAAAAGTAAATAAGCATAATAATTATTTTGAAAACAACTTAATAGAAGTTTACTTACTTTTAATTCACGTTAAATTACAATAAATGTTTGCAATGTTAAAAGAAAAAAATGTATTGGGGAAAAAATATTACCTTTTGTAAAGATTTCCCTACTTGTAAAGAATGACATTGACTTGACAACAAAGGCTAAACAAAAAAAAAAAATTATATATATATATATATATATAGATAAAAAATGATTATCAAATAGTAAAACAGTTGTTATTTGCGACCTTTTAGTCAAATGACTTTCTCCATATATCTATATATGTACATATATCATCTATGAAAGTTGCAGTTTTGGGTATTGAGTACACTGTCCAAATGTTCAAATGTGCTTCAAAATGGTGTGTTCACCAGAACGGTGTGTCCAAGACACCTTCACTTAAAGGGTTTTGTAATTATTTGCATCGAAATCGAATTTCTAAACAATCATATTTCTTTAAATGTAAAGTTCATTCTGCACAGTCAGTGACACATAGTAAAAAGTACTCTCTGGAAATAGTTTAAAACATTTTTATATGAACCATATGTATATGTATGACGTAAAAATATTGTTATAAATTCCGATTCCAATTAATTGCAATATTATTCAACCCAAATAATAATTAATCTTCTCTCACCTAATAAAATATATATATGATTCATTATGACGATCTTAATTTTATTTATACCATTATTCCATGGTGCATGTACGAGTGTCTTCTTTATTCAGTATCACCGTTTTGACTGAAACTGTCGCTTTTATGGAGGAGTATGATATCAGTTAGAAGGGTCATGTCCAATATATGACAGGGCATGTTTTCGTGAAGGAAATAAATAGGTGTATGATCATGAGTTTTTCCAATGCTGATTTATTGTAAGATTTTGTTATATTTTGTTTTTGTTTATTTTACAAGTAACGGAAATTGACTCGAAGACACATCCGAACTATATAACTATATACAAACTATATAAACATGTTTTTACTTGTCACTTTTCGGTACAGGTCGCTGGAAAAGTTTACACGAGGAAAATTCCAACACTTATTTACTTGTGTAAAGTGGACTGGAAGTTTTTGAACCAAGTAATGGTTTTGGACTTTGAACTTTATCAAAGTTCATTATAAACCCAAAAATAAATAAATCTTTGCAAATAACTTTCTTTCCCATTAAATTTAATTAATTAAATTTAAGTTAAATTCAGACTTGAGAATTAAATTCTAAAAAAATCATTTAGATTTCAGGTGATTACATTCAGGATGATATTTTTCTATTCAATTTAAAGGTTAAAGGAGTTTAACGTATCATAAGTGATGTTATATGCGATTAAATAAATTTAAAATTAAACATTATGGGTCTCGCATTCCTTCCCGTATTATAGTTATTTTTACAGGAGAAATATAGTTTATTGTTTATAAAACATGAGTACATGAGTGAGCATACGATATCTTTGGCATCACCAGCTTAATGTACTGAATCTCAATACAGAAATGTTTGAAGATGATTCATGACATGGCAATTGAAATTGAAATTTCCCTTTTAGCATAATCAAATTCAGGCCTTATTCGTAATTATTTCAGCAGTCTGTATCATGAAGTGATAAGAGTTATTTGTATAATAAACATAAAGAAAAAAAAAGAAAAATTTACAATGAATCTAAATAAAAAAAAGTTCAGATTGTCATTTTAGTTTACATACTAAAATCCTGCTTTTTCCTGTATTAAACATGTCTTTTCTGAATACCTCATATTCGTGTACACTTAGCACAAATTTAAACCATTCCAAAGGTTATACTGATTAAACCAGGAAAGTTAATGTTGGTATAACTAACATAAATAATTTGGGTAAGAAAATATTAAGTAGATTTTCGTTAGAAGCAAAACATATTTCTTTCCCCTTTTTCGTATACCCCTGTATCTACTGACGTAATTCTGTTTTAGATATGCTTATATACATTATGCCGATATATCTATTTTAGCGAAACTGTACTGTTGGTTACGTCATGCAAAAGTTCTTAAAAGTTATTGACTGTGTAAATCTAAAGTGGCTACCTGTCGAGGAAAGGGCTGCCTTTGAGTCAGTAAAGCTCGTGTCTAAAACGATAAATGGTCAAATTTGGCCAAAGTATCTCAAAGTCGGAATGAAAAAGGCTTTAAGAATTCTACGTAAATACGAAAATAATCTACACTCAATTCAACCAGACTCAGCCTTCACATCAGTGATGAGCAAACACTACAACGCTTTGTCTCTTAAACATGTGCAAAGATAGTTTTAGCAGCAACGAACTCAAAAAATATTTTTTAGATAAAGCATATTCTAGGACCACAGCTTAATATGCTTCTTGTATTTAATTTTATGTAATATATTAGCAGTAAATATTTTGATAATTTTATGTTGTTGTTTTATTTAGTTCCTAGTCCATTTTAGCTTAAGTGTCTTCTTCTTTACCTTCTGCTTTTCAGTGCTATGTTTTTGCTTTGCCACTTATTTTGTTTATCATACGTTATAATTTAACACAAAATTTTCATAAGATTTTTATTTTATTTTATTTATTTACTTCTTTTCATAGGGTGAAGAACCATTGTATTTAATGGATACCTAAATAAATTATTATCATTATTATTCATATCCTATGCTTATTTTCCAACAAAATGTGAGCCTAGATATGTTCTTAAGCGTTATGCTTATAAAAAATATGTAATCCTCTAAGAAAAATGAATTATCAGACAATTTATTTGACTTCATAGAATAACCGGACCTGCAAATGTAAATTAATGACCATATTTCTATTTTTAAAATATTTGAAAAAATGTTCTATTTGGTATAAACTTTGGTACCTAATTAAACCAGATTTTGAATCTAAAGTTTACTCAATAGAATTTAGGATTTTAAAAATCTTTTATATTTATAATATATTTAACATATAATGCGTGAGACGAAATTTAGTTTAGTTAGTATAGTTTATAATAAGAATTTATAACTTTTTTTTTTAGGCAATTTTAAGTCCAAAATTAAAAATGCTCTGCTTGAGTGTTTTAAAAATATAATTATTTCTTTCATTAATTTAATATCTCAAAAATTTACTTTATATAGTTAAGTAATTTATTTTTTATAGTTATTTTATAGAGTAACAAATGGAGATGATGGGATCAGTCTTACTCCCCCGATTCTTACATTTTTACTATAGCACAACAATCTAAGATAAAGAAAAGTGAAATGCTTTCTACAATATGGGACACAGACGGTTTTTATCACAAGAACTATTAAATTTTGTTTAGCCTGGAAATTTTCTGAATTGTTCAAACAATAGAAAAATTGCATAAAGTGTCAAATTCTTTGTGTTATATAACAAAAACGTGAAATTAGTATGAATACGGTACTTCACTTGGTCAGTGTATTTCTGCTTGTAGCACATCGAACATTGCAAACGTCTACATTTGTTGGAGGGTGAAAACTAAAGAATGCAAAGATTGCATGCAAGGCAAGCACTTATGTCTGATCATGTGACAAAGATGGGCCTATGCTGTACACCTGACCAAAGAAAAACCACATGCTTACATAAACGTGGTTTTCGTTTGTTACTAATTGGATACGATATAGAGTTATTCTTTATGGAAAAATTTATTAATAATAAATGTACCTAAAAGTGTTTCCTAAGTACTACAAGTAGACTTCAGATTTCAATTCAGTATGCTTTAATTAAGTCAGGTACCAAACTTCATCGAAAACAGAGCATTCTAGTTTTAAGACTAAGTATTTCTTATTTCGTATCTACATTATAATTGCTTCTAATAACTATAAAAATAAATCTAAATATATATAAGTTTGTTACATCATTTTATAATCTGATGAAATAATAATATGTGAGGATTAGTACAGCAGAATCATATTTTCGCTCTCTATGTACAAGCTTTATATCGAAAACACGAAATTTTCAACAATGTCAAATATCAAAAATACAAACTATCTTCAATAAAAAAACAAAATTTTTAGTTAGAATTTGCTGATATACACACTATGAAATTAACGTTTTTGGAAATATATTTCCAAAATTAAATTAATAACAAATTTAATAGTTTAAAAAGAAAATTTTCTCCTGGTTACAAATCCATCTTTTTTTACAAAAACTTATTCCCCCAAACCGAAACTCTTGTTATTGAAGGAATGCGCTTTAAGTTCATCATCATTCTTCTTGTGTATAGTTGCGTATATAGCATTGTCTGTTGTTTGTGCTTCTGCGTGATCTTCCACTACCTCACCGTACAATGGATTGTTACCTGATGAAAGTACGTATGAAGTTTGTTGTGCTGGATATCTGTGTTTAAAATAAATAAATGTGAAATTTAAAGAAATTCAAGCTCAAGGAGAGAACCATGATATTGTGCCATATTTGTCCTTTACTTTTACATGAGAGTGGAAAGAGTTATTTGACAGTAAGGATTGAATATCATGTATATGTGATTCTATCAAAGATTCCATAAAGTATTCTTGAGGAAATACTCACTTAGCTTTGCGTTTACATCGTGTGACCACTAAAATGCATATCAAACACAACAACAACAATCCAGCCACTCCGCCAACTACGAACGTGGATAACTGATAAACTACAACGAAACAAAATCAAAATAATATACTACCACAATACTTTCCCGTCAAAGAATATAAAATATAAACACTATTTCTACGTTCAAAATAACTAGTAATAGATTTGACATTTTTAAATTTTGAAATGTTGTCTCAAAGAATAAATAATAAAAAACTTACAATTTTTCTCCTTCTCTACGCGAACAGCACTACTCGCACCAACATTAAGTCTACTACTACATGAAGTAATGCCATCACCATAGTAGCCTGGTCTGCATTTGCAAATAAATATGGCTCCTTTTTGAAGGCAATCAGCATTCTCATGGCAACTGTATTTTTCACGGGAGCAATAATCTACAAGGTAATACGAGTATAAGAAATGTTTACAAATAACTAAATTTTTGTTCTTGCCAGATAAATTCACGAAAAAGACATTATTGCTTAATTGGCTCCCTATTGAAGAACAAATCTCTTTTTGCACTCGCAAAAAATGTCGTGCAAGAGTCTCCATAACGAAAGCTGGTCAAATTGTTTACGTTCAAAACTTAACGAAGACACTCGCAAAGACTCAACGAGCAAGCTGGACAATTCATCTATTGGGGAACAATACCAGGAATATTCCAGTACGATGCTGGGAAAGAATGGAGCTGTGGTCGAGTGGTTAAAGCACTCAACTCGTAACCTGCTGGTCAGGGGTTCGAGTCCACTGCCGGTCACAGTGGCGAGGATAACCTCTCGCTGCTAATTGCCAAAGGTTTCCGTTGTAGGTGTTGCGCAACGAAGACAGGACTCTCATTGATAACAATCTGATTAGTACTGAAGAGACAATCCTGGGTAAATATTCGCAAATAATAAATAATATAACGATCTTTCTCTGAAATGAAGATATACAAATAGCTACACGAGTTTTTATAATAAAGCCTGGATGTATTTTTTTCGATAGAGCAACTACCAGGCTATTGGAATTTGAATGGTAATTTTTTTTCTTCTTTTACTTAGTTATTTGTTCCTTTTTTTTTTCCTAGTTCTTTATTATTATTTGTTGTTTTGAAGGCACTCTATTTTTCTTCTTTCTATTTTTGCTATTTTGTTTCCTATACTAGTTACTAAGTAACTAAGACTATGTAACTAGGTGAGCAGAAGATTCACAAAGTAAAGTCATCTAAGATGAAAGTATGCTTACAATAAACAAAGCAGTTAAAATAAATATAAGCTAAATAAAATCACCGTTTTGTGGTCAAATTTACCTTGAATGAACAGATCATAATCTTGAGAAATTTCATTCCGGTCTGTGTGTTCAGTTCGACATTGATAATTTCCGCTATCCTCGTCAGTTACTGCATTAAGTTGTAAAGTCTGAATCACTGCCCAACTCAAGTGTTGTTCGTTCTTATACCATGTGTATTTAATATCTTGTAGGTTGCTACTTGAAATGCACTGCAGTGAAATATTTTGACCAAGTACAGGAAAAGAATTTTCAGAGAGCTCGACCACAGGCGCTTTCATATCTACAAAACGTTCAAAATCAATTAAATTCAATAATTGTACTATGCTTTGTAATTCTTTTATAGACTTTATCATCATGTTTCACAATCTGACACTCACTAACTCACTCCCCTTTATTAGGCTTACAAATAAAAATCAGGATACAATTACAGAGAAATCATTGATTTTACTTACAGTAAACTGTTACAAATTTGGCAGTTGATTTTTCTGAAACTTTATTACGACTGCGACATTGGTACAATCCTGTATCATTTTCTGATGAATGTTGAATGAATAAAATGTTTTTGAAACCCATCAGTTTCATTCCATCTTTATACCATTGTACGTTGGGTACCGGAAATCCACGAGGTTTACAAGTCAATTTCATGTTATCTCCTTTCATGAGAACTTCCGTAGTATTGGTTTTATTATTTCCAGATGATAACATTTCAATCGTAGGCTCGTCGTGGTCTAAAAGTATGTTGAAATATTTTATTTATGTTAAGAATGAGATTCTTCAGGTTGCTCTGTTGTGCTAACTTAGGGCCAAATTCCGCGAAAACCTTTTCTATTTATGTATATATGCCATTGTTTTTGCTAAAAAAAAAACAATTATAAAGTAAAATTACTCACAAAAAATATTTGTCAAAATTGTGTCAGCCAGTTTCTTTTCTTGTCCATTAGATGCTTGACAGGAGTATTTTGACTGCAACATTTTGCTCACATTCTGTATAGCGTATTGACTACCGTTCCCAACTTGCCATCCATCTTTGAACCACAAGTATTGGACTGGTAAATTAGATTGTGCTTGACACGAGTAGATGATAGTTGAACCCTCCACGATGTCTGTTTCAGGAAATACACTGATAATCGGAGAACTTAAATCTAAAATTTATTAATGTAATTAGCTACAAACTGAGCCAGATCTTAAAAGAACAAGTTTTAGTACATTTCGCAGATGCGCCAAAATCATAATTTTCCAAAAACATCAAATAATTATTCCATTCAGAGATAAAGTATATATATAGTATAAGAAATGTGCCCTTTAACCACTATATATCACAATAAAATATTTAAAAATAATTAATACACTTTAACCACTTTAAGCATCAAATAAATTGCTCACATGAGACAGCCAAATCAACTTCATTACTCATC
The DNA here is from genome assembly GCA_031834005.1 of Dendronotus venustus. Taxonomy (NCBI): domain Eukaryota; kingdom Metazoa; phylum Mollusca; class Gastropoda; order Nudibranchia; family Dendronotidae; genus Dendronotus; species Dendronotus venustus. The sequence goes on from JAUEKX010102970.1 coordinate 8,691, forward strand.
TCCATTTCCAAGGAGAACACAACGCACTTGTACATTCCCCTCTGTTCGTACTCAAGTTGATCTAACACTATTGTGCTACCATTTTGTATAGTGGTACCATTACGTAGCCAGAGATATGATGGTGCAGGGTATCCAATAGCTGAACAGTTCATTGTGAATGATTGACCTTGAATGAGGTTTGTAAAACCACTGGATGTGCTGATAATAGGTGCATCGAGATCTTAAAAGTAAATGAAAAAGGATAATGTACGAAACCAATACAAGAAACGCAATTTGTAGGAAGAAAAAGAAAAGATAAAACAGTAGCAAGTAAATATATAATTTAAAACTTACAATAAACATCAATATCAATTTTATTAGATGATTTTATAATATTTCCAATTGATGCTTGACAATAATAACTCCCTTTATCTTTCCTATTAACTTTTTTCAAAACATATAACCATGTGACAGCTAAAAATAAATATTAAAAACTAGAAAGTTATATTACAATTATTTTAGACACAAATCTTCGATTGTTTAAATAATATTCATAAGTACAATACCAATAGGAAATATTTCCAAGTTTCTTCTTTTTCCGCTCTTTATTTAACAATGGCAATATAAGAAACGAGGAAAATATGAAATATTGCACGTGGCTAATGCTGAGATAATTGATTTACTGTTATGAAAGAACAACAATATATTCGATTTGTAGACAGAAGGTTCGATTTCTTTTTCATTTTGAACATTTCTTTCGAACCAAAACATTCGAAATATTTTTTTCTTTTCTAAAAAAATAATCACAAGATTTCAAGAAACAAGAAAATTATTAGTTGAGTTAATTAATAGTGTTGTAATTAGCGAAAGAAAAGTGAAAAGGTTGGTTTTATATATTTGAAAAGTCTTTGCTACTTTCGAGTGGACATTGTTGTTGTTTTGGTGTCATCTTTGAAAGACGATTGTTTTATACAAATTGATTTGGACTTTCATTTATTTCTTATTTCTTATACGGTACTATAAATAATAAAGTATCAAAGACTAAGTTAATTAAAAGTTAGGACATTTATAAAAGTGCATAAAACTCAAGTAATTAATATATGATTCTGATGCAAGAAAAATGAATAGCTTTTAGTTCACGAGATATTAGCGATGAAAATCCTCCATCCACTACTGATGTTCTCAAAATTACTAACAATTTGAGACTTTCAACTATATTTCTACGAAAAAAGCACACAATAAAGTAAAACACTATGTCGGGTGCTACCCAGACATTTTTCCCTTTTCTGAATCAAGCTGGGCGATGAGCACAAAATGCCGCTAAACGCCGTTTTAAATTTCGTGTACTGTTTTGTATTTTGTCAACTTGGTGCATATCAACAAATGGAAGGAAGAAGTGGAAAATGGAAAATGAACACAGATGTAAATGGGATGCTCTTGGAATTTTTTATAAATTGTTATTAGAAGTTTGGCTGGAATATTAGTGAATTTTTGCAGCTTGATTAAGTTTGTTTAATGTCTATATACTTAAATAAAAATAATCTTTATAGGTTAAAAATATGCAAGAATCTCTTCAACAAAGTTATAAAGAAATGTATATTTAATAAGATTTAAAAATAACTTACCGTTAATTGGAGAATTATTTTTATACCATTGATATGTGATGACTGACGAACTTTCCGCCATGCATTGCAATACAACATATTCACCTTCAAATATTTGTCTCGATGCTTCAACTTTCAAATGTGGCTCTGTTAAATCTGAAAGTGTTTTATTTCATATTCTTGTTGAATTTTTGGATTTATGAAATTTCAAATTAATGTGTTTTATACAATAAAAAGAATTCCAATTAATCCCAATTCATATTACGGAAATAGGTTTTAACAAAAATCCAAAGTCTTATAATTATGTTCTTAAAAAAAAGCCTTCTCCGCATCCAAAAAAAGTAGTGAAAAACTTACAACTTTCAGATGTTTGTACTTCTTCTTGGAACCTCCCAGCTAAATTTTCAACTTGACAAATATATTTTGCTATGAACGTATCATTGGCATTGTCTATTTGTATGATTGAAGTGTTGGAAATGACTTTGTTCAAATGTCGCCATTGATATGAAGGTAAAGGATAACCCAAAGTAAGGCATTCAAATATTAAAGTATTTGAGTTTTTCATAGTCTTTTTGATAGTCGGTTTGTCCAAGTCTAAGAAAGAAAGTTAAATAATTGTATTCCAAAGGCATTGAAAACATTTTATTAGTTTTAAATTTAGAGAAACAATTTTTATATAGTTCAAAAGTTTCACGAGTACAGAAACTTACAGTAAGCCACAATGTCAACATTCTTCGATGATTTTGTAACTTTTCCATTTGAAACTTTGCAAAAATAGTTTCCGTCATCTTTTCGTCCAATCTTGTTCAAAACAAATGTGGAAGAAGTGCCTGGTGAAAATTCATTAAAAATATTTTTTCAATACAGAGTTTTCGATAATGGTATCCTTTCGTAAAATTTATATCATATATAGAGAAGAGTTGTGTATAAAAAAGAAGTCTTACCATTGATTAGAGAATTATTTTTATACCATTGATACGCAACGACTGATGAACTTTCCACAATACATTGTATCACAACTGATTCACCTTCAATTACTTTTCTCGATGCTTCAACTTTCAATCGTGGATTAGTAAGATCTATGAAATTGATAGTTAGATGATCAAACAAAGTCCAGGGATTAAAAACATTGTCGTAGTAGCAATTCATCTAAACTTCGTTAAGATTGTCCAGTCTTGGAAACCTAATCTATTAAACTTTCTTAAGCTTAAAATTTGTCTCTATAAAGACAACATAATTTTCTTTTGAAAAAACCTTTTTAATACAAAGATATCTTCTTAAACTGTTTAAGAGATGCTATTTAGAGATATTCTCGCTTAGGTAGATCGGCGAAATTTATAATGACTGGATGCCAAATTTACTATGTTTAAAGCTTGAAGTGAAGTATCTTTTGAAACACTCAGTTTTAAGTATATCTTATACGTAAGTAAACATCAAATATGACTCAAAGATATTGTACACGTCCCGTCTTTAACGGTTAAAACTATATGCAGTAGAATACGAATAATTCGAATTTCATAATTAAAAAACTTTCATAATTCAAACCGGATTTTCAGTCACTTCACTAAGAATTTCTTTGTGATTACTTTCTATAAATCCAAACGTTATTTTTATCCTTTCACAATATGATTACAGAAATTATATTTCTTGAATACCCAAAACCCTTCAATTTCTACGAAGATTTATTTTTATTTTAATTGTATATTTTCTGCACTTATGCTTTTGTTAATCATTGATTTTTACCATAAAAAAGTCATAATTTATGATGGAACCGGACTTACATTTTTAACAAAAATATACAAATGTAAAAAACCCCAAAATCAGGTGTTAATAGCAACTCTTTATTATACTCATAAAAAATCTAAATATAGTAAAAAAAACTTACAATTCTCTGATGTTTTTGCTTCTTCTTGGAACCTCCTAGCAAGATTTTCAACTTGACAAATATATTTTGCTATGAACGTATCATTGACATTATCTATTTGTATGGTTGAAGTGTTGGAAATGACTTTGTTCAAATGTCGCCATTGATATGAAGGTAAAGGATAACCCAAAG